>JAQIXG010001004.1:0-25279 GCA_034700105.1 Oconnorella tubifera | reverse complement strand
GTAGTTAAGAATAGATAGAATAATTTTATAATTACAGACGTAATTTATAATTATAGCAACAAGTATGAAATTATGAAAGATTTTATATTTATACGAGAGAAACGTGTATGTGGGTCCACGATTTTAGAGTTATAGACAATTGATTTAGAATTCAGACGAATTTATTTACAATTGAGAAGAATTAACTTAGAATTGAATAGAATTGATAGAGAAATACCGGTGTTATCTGTGACAAGTTGACTGGTTTTCGCTGTGATAACGAACGGATCGGGTCAGTTTAGTCGATAAAATAATCGACTTTAATTTATTGAAGATTAGTATTTAATTCATATAGTTAATAATTTAATTATACTGCTAAATTGTATTGATAATTTGTATTTAAAGATATTGTATTTTAACTGTAATGTTTGTATACTTACATTTAAATTTAGAATTATTGGTGTTTTATTTCATGCGCTTCATTTAATTGTAATGTATAATTTCACTGAATTGTATTGGTGATTTATTTAGGGTGATATATTTGATTGTATTGTATATCTTTTATGTTTGAAAATATTACTAATTGTATTACTTTAAAGTAAGATTTTCACTGAAATATATCGCTGATTTATTTTATATTATATATTTAATTGTATTGTATTTTAATATATTTATGTACGATATTTATATTAAGACTGCTGTTGTTGTATGTGTTTTTTAATTTAGTTGAAGTAATTTAGTCATATTAAGTGTTATCGGCATTCATCCTGGTAATTGATAAAGTAAAAACAACGTAGAATTTAAGTTTAATAGTTTAATGATCAGTTTAGTCATCCTGGTAACGATAGAAAATGCAAATTAAGATTAGTTTAAATTAGCGGCCCTGGTTTTCATAGCTTTAAGATTGATTTATAATTTAGAATCTCTTAAGCATAGAGAAGAGACTCGAATCCATCATGGGTTTTCACCGAAACCCGGACCCAGAATAAAATTATAAGTTTAGAATAAGGGGAAGTAATTAAGTAAAGTACCCCCCTTTCTAATTTATTTTACAATATAAAAGAAACATGTAATAAAATATAGTGACTACCTCATTACTAATGAGGTACGTATGAAGTATACACTTAAAAACAACAACATAACTCCATAATAATAATCATTATCATCCATATTATAAATGAAACAATATTACTCACTTGCTATATAAACTACTCTTCAGTTCGATATCATTCAAAGCAACATCACAATAACGTCCAGTACTTGCTGGTGGTTTAATTGTAAAGAGAAGCTTAGCATCAAAGGCTTTACGCAGCAAATACAAAACCAATGTGCCTTCTGCATTGTTAGGCAGATATGCAGTTAGTTTGAGATCATTAAAATACTTGCCTGGATATGGATGATCATTCTGCATTACAGAATATAAATTAGAAATTGTGTAAATTCTGTTAAATTCATGTCATACATGAGAATGATATGAATTATGATATGAATTAATAGGACCAAATTTTTTTACAAAGGTTATATCCAATGCCATAATATTAAACAATAATACTAATAATAATGATCTGTGTATTATTATCACAGAATAGTAATTATTTAAAGAAAGCTAACAAATAAATCCACAATCTATAAAAGCCTGCAAAATACTCGTTTGATATTACCAATAATGCACAATATACAAAAATTGCATCAATTATTTTACAGTAAATATACTATATACCAAAATATAATTGAATAACAACATTACCGATTGTAAACCACTTGGTATATAGAATTTAATTTCAATGGATCCGCATCCAGTGAATCCATCCATATCAAGATAAGTCATAATATTAAAGCTCATTGTACCATCTGGTTGATTTACTTTCAAAGCACTGTATGAAGACATACACTGGGGACATTTTGAGCTGCTAGTCAAGTTTCTACTCTTGATACAATAAGAACAAACGCTATGTCCACAACCAAGCTTTTTTCCATCAACGACAACTATTAAACACAAGGCACAATGCTCATCCTTCTTCTGTAAAGAACGTTTGGAAGACACAGAATTAGATCGACGTAATCGAGAATCTGATTTTGCTTCACTCTCTCTAGGTACTTCGCCTCTGCCTCGAGATCCATCAGGATTCATCTTATCACCAGCAGCTAAGGAAAGCGAATTAAATAATCCAGTCAACTCAACTTTATGCTCAGATTTATCATCGGCTTTTGATTTTTGAGTGCTGTTGTTATTCCTCGCTGAGTTTTCCAATCCTGCCATTACTGTATCAGTAATTTTATTAACTGAATTATTTCCATTAGAAATGCCAGATTGCTGTTCGGCAAATATGCGTCTAAAGCAAGTGGTTATGGTATCATCAATATTGACAAAATTGATCTCTTTCAAGCAACATCTGAATGCCACAGTTTCAGCATCAAATTTCATTACAGCTTCATATGCGGCAAGAGCAACTAGCTCTTTAGGAACTGCAAATGTACCTATGAAAATAATTTAAGATCTTTATTGTATAAATTATAAAAATTATTTAATACCATTTCTTTGAATACTCCCATTTGAAATAATCAAAATCTATCGAAATTGATATCATATAATGTTCATTATCAGATTCTAATAGATATCTTAAGAATAAAATACAGGCAGTAAGGTACCTGACATCTTAACCTGGCATTTGTTTCATAAGCAACATACCTGCACTGATTGCCGGAATAGCTATGGATTGTAGCTTCTTCTCATTCGCCTGCATTAAACAGTTATAAAAAGTCTCCAAACACATGTCATGAAGATGACCTCTATAATCATCTGCCCTTGGTCCAACAGCGTGAATTACATAGAGTATATTTGGTCGCAGTCTGCCAGCAGTCGTGCACATAGCTTTGGTAGTGCGCAAAGCACCGTCATTTCTTTTCAAATAATTGTAACACGCATCTTCCATTTCTTGGCCAGCAGCATCTGCAATAGCTCTCGCCGCACCGCCGTGGTGCTGAAGATGCCGGTTTGCTGGATTTACAATTGCATCTACCTTCAGCGTCACAAGATTATCAGTAAAAATCCTGACTTTAATATTTGTGACTGGCGTATTAAACTTGTCAAATAAATTACCAGAAGAAGCAATGCTCGAAGGATACTGATTTGAAATAGAATTTGAAGTGTTTGAGGATACGTTACTTGGGTTGCTATTGATTGGATCACCATAGGCTCCAGATACATCGTCATCTGAAACATTCGAAGCTGCTCCACCAGATGGCATGAGTGAACTGGCATCATGAGATAACTTTTTATCATGATTAGATAGAAGAGAATTAGAAGGAGATGGTTGCGGTGATGATGAAAGTGAACTTTTACTATCTACGATTCCCTTTGCAGCAAGCTGTTGTTTGACTAGTGTCAAATACTGCGGGTCAGGATAGCCAAACCTCAAAAAACACAAAGATATTTGGCTACAGAAAGAAAAATTGAATCCAATAATTTTAACAAAAAGAAAGTAAAAAATACAAAAGATACACACACTGCACACTTAATCATTACCATAGCTAAAAGTATCAACTTACTAGTCCTACACTATCTGCAATAGAACTCATTTAAAATATACATTTTCCACCTTCTGAAAATATGACGGCTTTAATTTCACATAAGCGTTAATCAACAGTTGCTAAATAAAATTATTCCTCACTTGCCACCATTCATGCTAGTTTTATGATAAATATCACTCCACATAACACTATCATCCAAGCCCGACGTCGCTGATTTACCAATTGTAAAAATAAGCTTTGCATTAAATGCTCGACGAAGCAAACTACAGACTAATTTGCCTTCTTCGTTATTTGGTAGGTATGCGGTGCGAAAAGTGCCATAGTATCGTCGACCAGGATGAGGATGATCATTCTGCATATGAAATACAGAATGCTCATTAATTACTTCATTTGTATAATTGGCAGATAATTACATGTAACAGGTGTAAACTTGTTATGATTGAAACGGAACTTAATATAAAATTAGTTTTCATGTAAATTATTTCCAAAGCTAACAGTTAATAGACAAACTTTACAATTTGAACTTTACAATACCACTCAAACAAAATATTCTACAATAAAAAGAAATACCGTTTGTATTCCATGGGGTATATCATAAGTAATCTCGATGCATCCACAATGCCTGTAACCCTCCAAATCCAATGATAGCATGCAAGTCTCCATTATTCCATCAGGCTGATTTCCTTTCATAATGCCATGTACATTTCCACACACTGGACATTTATTCTGTTTCTTCAAACTATCATCAATACAGACTTGACAAAAACTATGCCTGCAGTCTAATGTCTTCTTATCAATGAAAACATTTTTACATAAAATACAAATATCATCCTTTCTCTGCAAATTATTCTCATTTGCTTTCACAGATGGACTCGATGTAGTAGCATGAGAAGGACAACTGGTTCTACCAACACTTGAAATGGAATCCTTTTGAGTATCTTTCTCCGATTTCTTATCATCAATGAAAAGAGAATAAGCTTGTTGTTGCTGTTGTAAAGATGGAAGGGGTCTCGTAGGGGTATTTTCAGCAATTCCCTTGGAAGCAAGTTCATCCTTTACACGTTTTAAATAATGCGGATCAGGGTAACCGTAACTGAAGACATATAGTAAATTTCTTTTAATATACTACAGAACTCTTCTTATTACGCAAACAATTTACATTTATTCAATAATTTATTAAGCATTAATAGCTGTAACAGAAAGAATTAAAATTTACTGTAGAAACAAATTTTTTTCAAAAACATGCTCTGAAAGTAATTTACAAAAACTGAAAATACGATCTTCTAACTGTAATTTGACAAAAAAAGAATAAAAAAATTAATTCAAAACAATAGCAAGATGCATTTTAAAACTAAAAACATTAATATTGAACATTACAAATTTAATCTTTCATTTTGTAATAAAATCAAATTCATTCAATTTTATAAGGTAATTCTCACGCTCCACGTATGCTAGTCTTATGATGTATATCATTCCATACCACACTGTTATCGCTACCCGTTGTTGATGATCTACCGATGGTAAAAATAAGCTTCGCATCAAATGCTCGACGCAGCAAACTGCAGACCAATTTGCCTTCTGTATTATTAGGCAAGTAAGCAGTGCGACTAGTTCCTTTGAAATATTTACCAGGATTTGGATGATCACTCTATATTCAAAATATACCGTTTCTTTAATTCTACTAAGTCATGCTTAATTTAAGAACAACGAAAAAATACATTGATTAAAATATAGATTATATCAATTCTAATAATATCTTTTAAAATTTCAAATAAAATTCAAAATTTTGATTCAATATCTCCACAACTCTATATATAAATGACAAAACAAATGACACCGGATGCACTTATATATACAATAGCATACAACTATAGACGTACCGTTTGAGTGCCACTTGGTATATCATACGTAATTTTAATATGCCCACATCTCGGGTATCCGTCAAGGGACTCACTTCCCTCTCTCACATCCATAGTACCATGAGGCTGATTACCCTTTAGTGAACCATATATATGTCCACAAGTTGGACATTTATTCTGATGCTTTAAAGATTCAACGATACAATCTCGACAAAAACTATGCCCACATGTGAGCTTCTTTTCATCGACTATGCTGTCCTGACAGATGACACATATTTCGGCTTCTTTCAGCGACTCAACCTTGTCAGATGTAGGTTTAACATTCTCAGGAGGTTTTGATAAAGGATCCCCAGTTTTGCTTAAACTTACACTATTCTTTTGATGAGTGTCATCATCAGTATCATCATTGTCATCATGATTATTACGCATAGAGTTAGTTTTAATGATTTCTTCCTTTCCACTAGCAATTGACAAAGAAGGTGGTCCATTAGTGGCAGCAGTAGGGAAATCATCAATATTTGCATTTCTTGAATAGATTAGTTCTTGGCTATTTGAACTCAATTCATTGATGGCTCTTCCATTGTCAATAGCACCTTTGTTATCAGCAGCATCTTGTTCCAGTCTTCCATTTGACTTAACAGCCGAATGATCCTTCGATAACGTCACATTTTTAGATATTTCATTTAAATTTGGATCACCACTACTTTTGGTTCTTTGGGTTCCTGATTGAGAAACTTTCAAATTTATCTTCTTTTCAACAGCGAGCTTCATTTTTTCAATGACAGCATCGACAACTGAAATATTTGGTCCATGAATGTAATGTTCGTTTTTTGCATTTGATATGAGGCTGCTGCCGCTATTGTGTACAATTTCGTGCAAATCTATTTTATGCAATTTGGCCAGATAAATCCAGTCATGTGCCACTTCAGCTTGTATAGCTTTATCAATCTAACAAAAAATAACAAATAGCTTAATATATGACATCAATTACTTTTTTAAATATTATCCAATAATAATTTTAAAGATATTATAATATTCAAATAAAATGTAAGCAATATTATCAGTATTTATTGACGTGATGATAAAAATGAAATAAATATATAATTTATTAGTTTATTGTTTAATTTACATCATTACAAAAAGAATATTTAGAGACAACTTTTGAATGAGGAGGTGTGTAGAAATCAAGTGATGAGAAAACATTTGACTCTTAAAAAGCTAAATGATTGTGTGATTGATTGGCAACAAGTATATATAAGGCTTCAACCAATTGCTGTTTCTAAAGTGGTAAATGCAATCAGCCAAAGTCATTACAATAACAATATTACTCATGATTAGAATCAAGGAAAAATCAGAAATTAGAGAAGTAATATTTATAATTACCCGAGGAACTATGGTAGCATTTTTGTACTCACTGGATGGCAGTACTGAAATTATATCTTCCTTGTATACTGAATAAAACACAAACTTCTTTGAACTCGAATTTAAGTACAAATGGAGCACCCATCAAAGCTAAATTAACTGTACAACTAATTTGATTGGTATAGGTCTGTAGACATCCATTCATTGCATGGATGTCTACAATTTATAGATCATCTCAACTTAAATAATAATTAAACGCTCTTTTCTGCTCTTAAATAAAATAGGCCATGTAAAGACAGTAATTCAATTTAAGCTATTGCTATTTTACTTCACATATTGTTGAATGACAACAATAATATTATACTTTTAATTTATTCATTCACTTCTTTAGTATGCTTACTTACATTAGTGCTAAATTACAAAAGTTAATTTAGAAAAAGCAATTATTTAAACAGTTAGCTGATCAATATTACTTCGTTATCATATTGAGACATCCTATAAACCTTGTCAAATTACTTCATAAATAACTTACAATGTCTCAACTGACTAATAATGAAAATATAATTTGAATCACAATAAATAAACTCAAGTAGTATCAACGGATCTGCAATAAATTATTTTTACAACACTTCAAGTAACAGAATGCACGGCAAACATACATCAGTGCAGTACTGTACAATACAATTATTGAATAATAACTGTAGAGCCAAATTAGCATAAACTTTAGCACTGCAAAGTAATTTGTATCATAAACTCTTCTCCTTGCTGCTTAATGTCACTTCTGCACAAAAAGGGTATGTCTTACGATATAAGGATATGTCTTACGATATGCTAAAAGAATCTAAGCCAGTGGTACATACTTCACTCTTAATACAGCGCAACTATTTTTATTTAGAAATCAAGGCCAAGCAAGCGATTTTATAAAACTTGAACATAATTCATTTTCAAAAAGACCTCATAGCTTTAAATTTCACTAGCGGAATAGAATGAAAAGCTGAAGTCAAAAGGTTCAATTTCAGTATAATTCAATAATTCCATAGCTGTAGCTGTATTAAAATCAGGGATGTCAAGAGAAAACCTGGGCTAAGGTGCAAATGATAACGAGAACTCTTATCCCAAAGCAGGTAATTACAGCACCAAGCATCTTGCTAACAGACGGGCCATTTTGTCCCCCCTGTTCTCAATTATATTTCTGCAAAAATTAACATTAATATTATTGCCAATCTGAGATATACTTTACAAATATAAAACCAATTCTTTCAAAGTAAATTCCGACAAACCTGGGAGTTTAAAGATCACTTTAAGAGAATGAGAACTATCAACCCAAACACAACTTTCTGGCTCCATGAGTTCTTTTTTACGTTTAAACTGAAGAATGAACTCGTCATCTTTGAATCCATCGGGAAGATTGTAGAAATGCCACTCAATGTGCTTTTTACTTTTTGCATTTGGCAACATCTGGTCATTCTTTGAGGTCATATTATAAAGTCTGTCTAAGGAAATAAATGATAATATAGTCTTGCTCTCTATCGTTCAGATTGTAAGTCTCCTAGTACGATACCATAAGGAAGAGAATTTGGCTCTTATTCGGTTTCGCACCTCATTTGGTTAGAGCTAGAGATGGTTTAGGGTTACAATTGTGTTTAGATTGTAACTAGAGTGATGATTAGGGTTCTTGAAACGAATCAGACGTTGTTTGCAGTTAAGTTGATCTTGATTCCTTATTTTTAGACACTTGCCAATTTACGAGCGATAAATAAAGAAACAATGTGCAAAACACAAAATTCTTTTTTTTCAAAAATGTTTGATGTAGTTTGAATATCGCGATGAAACTTGTTTTATTATATTCCTCATCCTTTCTTATATATGTGGTCTTATTTTTATTCTAAAAACTTCATGAGGTGCGTAACCGAAGTAAACCCAAAATAACCGCAAACTACGTCTGATCGTCTCAATAGTCCTAATCAAGACTCTAGTTGCAATCTAAACCCAAAATCTAACCCTAAACTCTAACCCTAACTCGGTGAGGTGCGAAGTCGAAAGAGAGCCCAATCAGCTTCCTGTCATTATTCCCCCGTCCCCCGCTTCCAGTGCAATAAATACAAAAAATATTGAAAAAATATTAAATAACAACCTGGCCAATGTTTTGCGATAAACTATTATCAGAATTAAACACAGCACGGAACAACTAATATTCCACCAATAACATTAGAGAAAAAATAATTAACCAATCACACAATATAATAATTTATATAAAAACTCATATTTCTTGAGGTTAGCTTTCTATTGGTATATTTGCACATTTTAGCGTAGCAACATTTAAACTTTCATTTTCGATTTCAGAACAAACTTCAAAATACTCATTAATTCATTATTTGATACAAAATCAAAGAAACATCTAAGTACGACAGTCGCTACCTTTTAATAATCAGATGTTTCCCTCGCATTAAAGTTTTGCAACTAAACTATAGCAAACTAAAATAAGAATTTACTAGCCAGAAAAGAAATATTTACATGGAATTTTATTTTCGATGTGTTTGGACACGAACTGGACGAAATCCAAATGTTTAATCCCATTCGTTAATTACTGGGTTAATTACGGTTCAGTTATTGAATAATTGAACAGTAATTAGGTAATGCAGAAAACTAATAATTGAATAGTTACTACAAATAGAAATTAAACGCATAATTAATTGATCATTTATCAACCATTATCTAAAATTGGCATCAATATGAATACTTAAAATCCATTCATGTTTTCTTAAATAAACAATTATTCAATTAAACATTGTTAAATGAAATCAAAATCGTATTTCTTGCTATATTTTTAATTACACAAATACTTAAATTTCATACATTTAATAATTATGAGATGTGAGTGTTGAAAAATCTAATGTTAAAATGTTATCAGACATCTTTACTTGTTATAATTAACTCTGCAGCCGGATGTTAATTAAATGAATACTTCTATTATGCCGGTATGCAAGATAGAAAGATTTTTAATTATGTTTGCTAGCAAAACATTTCTGACATATTTATAGAAATTTTGTCATATTATCCCAATAACATTATGATAAAATGACATAATTTCCATAAATAGGTCAGAAATGTTTTGCTAGCAAACATAATTAAAAATCTTTCGATCTTGCATACCGGCATTAGACTGTGACGATCTATGGATTGTATCAGACTATCTTTGTGAACACAAATTTAATATTAAAATGTCATCATACGGTCTTGATTGCAGTTTGGGACCTGTGTTAATAAAATTATTATTTACTGCCAAAACTAACCAAGAAAATCACCTTTTTAGTGTTTGAAATCAGATTAACAAGTTTATTTCTTCCGCATAATTGCAGTGATATTATTTGTTGTTGAGTCTGTTATAAATTTAATCGAAGAAAACTTGCTCAGCTTGCATTTTAAAATTATTCTCCCCAGCAAAAAATAGGTTCTATTGATTAGGCGAAATATCTCCAAGTTCTCACAGGTTATATTTGAGTTAATTCACTTAATTGCTAAATAGTAGTATAGAAATTTAATATCATCTAGAGTCTTTGTTATAAAGTCTAAAACTTAATATTAATTAATTTTTGTCATCAATTGTAAAGATTAAAATCATTACATTTTTCTACATCAAAACCTCAATTTTAATTTATTTTTACTCAACGAATATTTTTTATAGAAATTAGCGCAATGACATAATAATTATAATACTAGATCATGATATAAACTCTACTTTTATTTAATTAAATAAGAAAATAATTTTGATTTAGATAATTTTGATTTCGATCTGTTTTGCTGGCGTGATTCTATTTTTCAGGGGACTATTTTTCTCAGCCATTTCTGGAACTACTTTCTACAACGTATTACTGCGCTGCACATGGCGGCTGAGATTTTCTCGTTTTTTTGAATTAAATTTAAAAAATAAATTTTAATTTTCCGCCTAATTTTAGCCTAACATTACTACTTCCGCTATTTAAAAATACGAATTTTTAGCCATTAGTCGGACGTTTGAATATCATCGTAGAGTTCCCTCGTCTAATTCCCCCGTGAAGCCACCGGGCATGGATCTCATCACTATACTAGAGAAGACAGTCTCGTCCGGTAAGAGGGGACCGGAAGTAGTAATATTTACGTTAATTTATTTTTATTTAATTATTTAAATTATTATAATAATGATTATTTATTTAAATATGTAATTAATTGTTTTAATTAGATGTTGTGTTAAAAAAAAGCGCGATTATTTTTGCCGGTATCACGTGATAATAATGTAAAGTTAAACGATTACTTTTAGTTTGAAAGCGTGCTAAAGGGTGCAGCGGGTCACTTGTTATTTTGTTGTTGTTTTTAGATAAAAATGAGTTGGAGACCGCACAGCAATATCTTGATCAGGCGTCGCAACAGAACCTGGTAGATTCAATAATTTAGATTTAATTATTTAAATTTAATAATTTACATTCAATAATTTAGTTCAAACAATTTTATTTGTTATTAAAACTCATTGGAATGCTTGCTAGGTTTATTTTGGATGTTAGCTTTTAGATTTTTACTTTCACGATATAATTGACATGATTTTCATTTATAAAACTTTATTTAAGATGGCTTTACTCCCACTCCTTCATTCATGAAGTAAAATTATTTACTGCGCGGCGTTAAGAAAAATCATCTTTCAATCTCTGCAAAATCAGTTCATGAAATATTCTTATTGTGATGATGTGACATTAAATAATACTTGTAGCCCGAGCTTTTAAAGCAGTTATCCGATGTACTGAAGCATGGTAGTAATAGCCAGGTGGCGCGTATGCAAGCCGGCATACAGCTCAAGAACGCTCTCTATTCCAAAGATCCGACTATACGTACTGCGCATCAGCAGCGCTGGATGCAGTTTGGCGACGAGCTTAGGAACTACGTGAAACGCAACGTGAGTGATGGTTATGACGTTTTTAAGTTGTGATGTCTTTGTGTTATGATGTTTTTAAGTTATGACGTTTTTAAATTGTGACTTTTTAAAATTATGGCATTATGATTTTTTTTTATAGATTTTACATTAGTTAACAACTTGTTGTATATATAAGTAATAAGATATTTTTTTGTAATAAGGCAGTTTTATTCGCTGATTCTTTGTATAGATTTATAATTTATTTTCATATAATTTAGTTTTATATAACTATTAGTTATATTTTTACTATACATTTTGTTATTTCTCAGGTTCTAGAGACTTTGGGTTCGGAGACAATGAGACCCAGCACAGCGGCTCAGTGCGTCGCCTACATAGCGTGCACTGAATTGCCGCAGAGTTCATGGCCTGAGATGATGCCTATACTGACCAGCAATGTCACCAATCCCACCAGTACAGAGATGGTTAAAGAGGCTTCTCTAGAGGCAGTGGGATACATCTGTCAGGACATTGTGAGAGTTTTAATGACATATGTAGATTTGTAATATATATAGTTATCTATTGTGACTTGTCAAAACGGCCCGGATAAATTGACTCCGATTATTACTTCTGGTGGTTTGGGTTAGGATTCGGGTTAAGGTTTGGATTTAGGTTAAGGTTAGGGATAGTTAGAATTAGGAATTAAATTATTAAACTAAAATATTAAACGTGAATTTAATAATATAATATCATACTAAATACGAAATTTAGAATATTAAAATGCGTTTTTAGAATATTAAACTTCAGTTTTTATGATGCGCTAGGATCCGGAAATCTTGCAGACTCAGTCGAATGAGATCCTGACTGCAATTGTTCACGGCATGAAAAAAGAAGAACCGAGGTGAGAGAGAGAGTGGATGTTGTTCATTAAAACGTTTTTTTTTCTTTGGTTTTTTTATTAGTAATATTGAGTAGTTTTAATGTTTTTATTAATTATTTCTACTTTGCGTTATGTACGCATTTGTATACATTTGTTTATTTTCTGTGTTTATTTATTTATTGTTATTTGTATTATGCCTAAAATGAATGATAAAAATCTAAGCGCTTAAAATCTATGATTGTGAAAAATTATGTCTGTTTTTGACATTTTTACTTAGCTGGCTACTTGTCTGTCTGTCTGTCTGTCTGTTTGTCTTTCTTACTGTCTGTCTGTGTCTGTCATCTCTCAGTTGGTGGTTTGTCCTCACTGCTTGGGTGGAGCATGTGTGGTCTTGACTGATACTGAGAGACGTCTGTGACATTGTCTCTCGACGGTTAAACAGACGTTAAACTTTTATTGATTGATTGATTTATTGCAGCAATCACGTTCGACTGGCTGCTACCACTGCATTGCT
Organism: Oconnorella tubifera; assembly: GCA_034700105.1. NCBI lineage: Eukaryota > Metazoa > Annelida > Clitellata > Enchytraeida > Enchytraeidae > Oconnorella > Oconnorella tubifera. Next base: position 12,275 of record JAQIXG010001004.1, on the reverse strand, counting down.
TAACTCACTGGAATTCACTAAGGCTAATTTTGATATTGAGGTGAAATTTGTCAGCTTTACGATAATATTATAAGTTCTTTTTACTTTTTAAATATTTTATCTAAGGGCATTTTGTCCATGAACATTTTGTCATCTGGATACATTTTATCTGATTATTTTATCCGGGGACATTTTATCTTAGTACTTTGTTTTTATTATAATCTTTATATCGTTATAATCTTATTATCGTTTAATAGTCGGAGCGCCACTTTATAATGCAAGTAGTGTGCGAGGCGACGCAGTCTCTCGACACTCAAGTGCGTGTCGCCGCGTTGCAATGTCTCGTTAAGATCATGTCGCTCTATTATCAGTATATGGAACATTACATGGGACCGGCTCTGTTTGCTGTAAGTCTTTCGATATCGAAACGATTTAGTTTTATCAAGAAATCATTTGATAGGTTCTTGTTTTAGGTTTTCTTTGAAGATTTTTTGTTAGTTTTTGTTACAAGATGAAATGTTTTTTTGTTTGATTTTGTTGGTTTTGTGGTTAAGTTTTAAGCATTTTTTTTTGGGTCTAATGGAAAGGAATCTTTCTAGTAACTCTTTAAATTGACTTTGCTTGGTTTGATAGAGAAGTTGACTGATTGAATGAGCGAATAAATGACTGATTGACTGATTTATTGACTGACTAATGGATTAAATGAGTGAATAAATGACTCATTTATTGACTGATTGATTGATTGAGTGAGTAACTGACTGATTTATTGACTGACTGATTGATGAAAGCGGTGAATAAGTGATTGATTGACTGACTGATCGATATTGTTTCTGTCTGACTGATTGATTTATTCATTGACTATTGATTCTCTGTGCTGATGTGACATTAAGTAACAAATTATCTTGATTGCGTTATAGATAACCTTGGAAGCGATGAAGAGTAGCATAGATGAGGTAGCGCTGCAGGGGATAGAGTTCTGGTCAACTGTTTGTGATGAGGAAGTTGATCTCGCTATCGAGGCGGGGGAAGTTAGTGTTGCGTTTATTTAAACTCTTTACTGGCTGCTTTCTGCTTGTTTTTAAATAGATAGCATTTTATTTAAGTTGGTTTTATTGTGTTTTGTTTTGTTAAATTTTATTGGATTTTATATAGAATTGAAAGATGATGTGACATTAAGGTTGAAATAAAGAGTTTTAGTTTGGTGTAACTGGTTGATTGATTGATTGATTGATTGATTCACTGATTGATTGACTAATTGATTGATTGATTGATAGATTTATTATTGATTTATTCATTGGTGTTAACTTATTGATTGACTGTTGCATGATTGATAAGTATAATATTGATTGACAGTATTGATTGAGTTGTTGATTCTTATATTGGTATATTGTTTCTGTATGTTGTTTATATTCTTTGTTGTTTCTTTTTGTTTTTTTATTAACTGATAAGTTAACTGATTGATTGGTTGACGATTGATTGATTGCTTGACTGATTGATTGAATGATTGCTTCATTGATTGCTTCATTGATTGATGGACTGATTTATTGATTGATTGACTGATTGATTGTTTTACTGACTGATTGATTGATTAAAGGCACAAGAACAAGGAAGACCCCCTGAGCGTACCAGTAGATTCTATGCCAAGGGAGCGCTACAGTATCTTGTTTCTATTCTTACACAAACTCTAGCTAAACAGGTCTATCTACAGACTATCTTTGTTACTTTATCTAATTTTTCTATTTACTCTGATATGTATGTATCCGTCAAATCGGCCCCGACAAAGCGACCCCGACATAATTATTAGGGTTGGGGTTATGGATAGGATACAGGTTATAGTTGGGATTGAAGTTAAGGATAGTTCTAGTGTTAGAGTTAAGCTTAGGGTTGATTAGAGTTATGGTTGTTAAAATTTATTGATGGGGCCATTTTATATTTTGTCTGACTTTATCTATTTAAAGCTAATCGAAAATTTGAACTTAAATTTATCCTCTCTTTTTTATTAATTCCATATAAATTAGAACAATTAAAGTTTAAAATCACGGATTAAATCTCAGACATAGCTTACTTAAGGGTGCAGTTAAGCACTCATGGAATCGAACCTACTGCGTCTCTTGCACTACCGAGCTTTGACGCTGTTAAGTTATTTCTTTCAGGAGGAGTTTGATGATGATGATGAGTGGAATCCATGTAAGGCGGCCGGCGTTTGTTTGATGTTGATGGCGACGTGCTGTGAGGATGATATCGTTGCTCACGTTCTTCCATTCGTTACAGAACATATCAAGAACCCAGACTGGCGGTACAGGGATGCTGCGGTCATGGCATTCGGTTAGCGTTCTATAACTTCTTGTTTTGTCTTGTTTTTTTGTTTAGCTCTTGATTTTGGTCTCTGTTTTTGTTCTTGTTTTTGTCTTTGTTTTTCGGTACAAGACGCATTAATGCAGTTTTTTTGTGTTACTATAACCCTATTATCATTTATAACCCTAATATCATTTATGTCTATAAGTATAATCCTAACTCTAATAGTTTTTACGTTTGTAAGTATAATCCTAACCCTAATAGTTTTTGTTCACTGAATCCATAAGTATAATCCTAACCCTAACTCTTTATTTGCGTAGGATCAATACTGGAAGGCCCTTCTGCTGAGACGTTAAAACCCATAGTTGAGCAAGCGATGTCTATGCTGATCGATCTCCTCAAGGATTCATCTATAGTTGTGCGAGACACTGCTGCGTGGACAGTGGGGCGAATCTGTGAAATACTCCCAGAGGCTGTCATCAACGAACACTTTCTGATGCCTCTGTTGCAAGCCATGGTAGAGGGGCTCAGTTCCGAACCTAGGGTGGCAGCTAATGTCTGTTGGGTAAGAAAATGTTTATGATTCGAATTAGAAAGAAGGTATTTCAGGAATAAAAATGTTGAGGTTTTATTTGGTTATGTAGTTATGCGCGAATGGACGATTATTACGTGTGATTGAAAATGATGATTTTTTGCTCGGTTTTAGCTTGCGTAGTTTATAGTATTTTAATAAGTAACACTTTCATGCCGATGTGACGTTAATCATCAGATATTGTAGAATTTGAAAGAGATTAAAATTAGTTTTAGTCAAACTAGAATTAATTATATCTTGCAAAAGCTTGTAAAATATATACTAGTTAAGGATGAGAGGATATGTATGTATAGTCTTGTATATTTAGCGGTTTAGCCAGTATTTCGCAGAAAAGGGGTTTTATTTCGAAATGTTTTTTTATCACTTTAATTTGTATCACTTTTTATATTAAATTATCACAAGTGTTTTAATGCCAAACTAATACATTTAACGCTGTAAATATAAAAATTTGACCTATAATAGACGGGTTGTGACTCCTACAGCTTTTCTTTTGTGTATTTATATGCGCGACTTTTATGATGCTTTGTTCAGGCGTTTTCAAGTTTAGCGGAGGCCGCGTTTGAAGCAGCAGATACTGCGGATGACCAGAAGGAGCCGGATACTTACTGTCTGTCTACTTACTTTGAACCGATTGTGCAGAAACTACTGGAAACTACTGATAGGTAAGAATTTTTATTATCATATTATTATCATCATAATAATCCGTACTTATCATCATCATCATGTTATTATAATCATTATCCTAGTTATAATTATCATTTTCATCAAAACTGTAACATTGTTATTACATTATTGTCATCAGAACTAGTTGTTTTTTGTGTACTCGGATTTATTAATTATCTACCGATTAAAGTATTTAAATATTTTGATCCGTTCTACTGAAAGATATAACTGTAGAGTGAAAAATAATTATACGACTATCCACTTGCAAATAGTTGTTTGAGTATCTTTCTACTGAAAGATAGTCGTTATAACTTAGTATCTAAATTATACTGTTGTTTTTTGAGTTGGTTATATAAGTATTTAGAAAAAAACTGATACTACTAAGTATTAAAACTTTATTGTTGCCGATACAAATAACTTACTGACTTCTACATATGTAACTAAATATCTATTGATTCCAACTTGTAAAACTTTGTATTGTATTCATCTTATTCTACTTTTCATTTAAATTTACTTCATTTACGGTTTCGCTAATAATTTGATGACGTTTGCGTTTGCAGAGTGGACGGCAATCAGCACAATTTACGCAGCGCCGCGTATGAGGCACTTATGGAGATGGTTAAGAACAGTCCTAAGGTATGTGACAATTTTATGACATATGACTTTATATGACATATGTCACTAGAATGTGCATACCTAAAGTATGTAACGATTATTTGACAGTTGTCACTAGAATATTTATAGCGAATTTTGTATACGAAGTTATGTAAGCTAACTTTTTGTAAGCTGACAAAAGTTTGTCAAGTTTAACTGTGATTTATTTTTGTTTGTTTTTTATTCTCAGGATTGCTACGTCACTGTTCAGAAGACCACTATGGTGATACTGGAACGTCTACAACATGTACTGCAAATGGAAGTATGTGTATTTCAAATTGTATTTTTGTATTTTAGCGTATTGTATTCTGAATTGGATACATTACTTGTAATGTATCCAATTGTATATGCTTAGAATTCTGTAAGTTTTATTCAATCTCTGTTCTGGGACATTTTTAATTTTTTAATTTATATATTTATTATTTGTAATTCCTTGTGAAGAAGTAAAAAGTTATTGAAAATAATTGGTGCTTTTTTGGTGTATTGTAAAGACAATAGAATTATAAATCTTTTTTATGGTTTATTATTTCGTAATTTGCATGCTGAGATGAACCTTGTTTATTGTAGGGCCACATTCAGTCTACGTCTGATAGAGTTCAGTTGAATGATCTGCAGTCATTACTTTGCGCTACACTACAGGCAAGTCTTCGCCCACTTGCTCCTTATCTATAATAGCATTTGTAGTTGATAGATAATTTACTTTAAGCATTATTTAAACTAGTTACAGCATTATTGAAACTAGTGCACAAATTTATATCAAAAAGAAAATTAATTGTTGCGTTGTATTAAAAGTCAAGTGTTCATTTGGTTTCTAAACAATCGCAGTATATCATAAAACTGCATTTTTGGACTGATGTGACATTAATATTTACAAGTTCACAACTTGTTTTTAATTTACCTCTCTGGTCTGATTTGATCTTAAAATTAATACAGTTATGAAATACAGTTCTCAAATATTTTGGTTCTATACATTAATATTTATTCAGTATATTAATAATTATAATTGCCTCCCTGTGCTGATGTGACATTAAGAATGTGTTTGGTTGTAGAGTGTTTTACGTAAGGTAACTCCGGAAGACATACCTCAGATCTCAGATCGTATAATGGAGGCTCTGCTACACATGCTGAGCACATCGAGCGGTAAAGTTGGAGGAGTACAAGAGGATGCTCTGCTAGCTGTGTCCACTCTCATTGAGGGTAAGTTATTAGTCGTGGCTCGTCAAAATGGCCCGGACAAATGAGCCCCGATGGTTATTTCTTAGGGTTAGGGTTGGAGTTAGGATGCGGGTTAGGTGTTGGTTTGAAGCAAGGGTTTGTGCTAACGTTTGGGTTCAGTTTAGAGTTAGTTAGGGTTATTGAAAAAATTGACGGGGCCGTTTTGTCGGGTTAATGTATTCGGGACCATTTTGTCGAGGTACCATTACTAGTTCATTTAATTAATTTTAATAGTAAAAAACATTTGTTTGTGTTAGACTTTGACTCATACATTATTCTATATCATATATATTTGTAATCATAATTAAGTTGTAATATTATAAGGTATTTTTTGATAGGTAAAGCTTTTTCTTATTGATTCAGTTCTCGGGGAGAATTTTCTCAAATACATAGACGCGTTCAGACCTTTCTTTGCGGCCGGACTGCGCAATATCGAGGAGTACCAAGTGTGCACGGCTGCCGTGGGTCTTATGGGAGACCTCTGTCGCGCTCTGGGCACCAAAGTGTCGCCTTACTGTGACGAGACCATGGTGCTGCTTTTGGAAAATCTCGGGGTATGTAGTTTCTCAACTTTTGTGTATTCTTTATCGAGAAAATAAGGTTCAGTGGGTGTAATGTGTTTTGTGTGATATTTTGTTTTGCATATTCGTTTTGTGAAAATTCAAGGTGTTAATTAAGGTTAGTGGGACTAAGTGGTTAGGGTGGATGTCTTGAAATTGAAAGGTACAGGATTAGAATCATTCGTGGATGACAGTACTTGACAGAATTGCTGCACCCATATGGCAGTCTTTGATTTCACAGTTCAATATCATTTTTAAATGATTAATTAAGCTTTAATTTAACTTAAAAACTGCAAAGATAATGATGCGTATGATCTATCGAGATGCCCAGACAATTCATGATTAAGTTTAGGAATTTTGTAATATTCAGAATGAGCGCGTACACAGAACAGTAAAGCCGCAGATTTTATCCGTATTTGGTGACATTGCTTTGGCATTGGGGAAAGACTTCACTAAGTACGTGGACGTTGTTCTCAATACTCTACAACAAGCGTCCATGGCTAATGTTGATCGAGTAAGTTTACTGACATCTTGTGAATAGCCAAGAGATTTCTTTTCGTAGATTTTTCTTCAGAGAAAATAGTATTTCTTAACCTTCATTGTCATTCACGAAGGAATATTAATTAAATGCGTTACTAGTGAAATTCTCACTAGTAAATTTTTTTAGACTCGTCGCTATATAGCCTTTTTGTGTTTATGTGTAAAGGTTTTCATTTTAAGTACATTATATATATAATAATTTTAAATGCATTAAATATATAATAAAATGCAAGATATTTTGCATAATACTTATAACATTGTAATGTTTTTATTATTTTCTATTGCTCAAATACAATAGAAAATAAAAAATTATACACATAAAAACTTAAATTCTCTGTATTATTAGTCCAATTGGCAATTATTTACAGAGTGACTTTGACATGATTGATTACTTAAATGAGTTGAGAGAAGGTTGCCTCGAGGCGTACACCGGTATAGTGCAGGGACTGAAGGGGGACGATGCCAGTCAGGTGAACCCAGACGTGGCCCTGGTGCAGCCCCATGTGCCGCATATCATGCAGTTCATCGAGGCAATCTCTCACGATGAAGAATGCTCAGATTCCGTGATAGGAGCTAGCTGCGGACTCATCGGGTTTGTCTTGTTCTTATTCTTTGATTTTCCCCTCTGGAATGTTATGTTTAGGTTATATAATGCCTGTTTGATAATCAGACGTAAAGGCAGACTTTTATTAGAGTTTGTTGAGAGGATTGAATGATAATTTGTGTTCCGCTTCATACACTGATATCATCTTTGATTTACAATTCCGTTTTAACTCCGACTGAGATTTGAATCCGCAACACACCAGTTGGTGGAAGTAGGCCTACTCTCTATTCACTTCTCGGTCTTGTTTACAATATTGTTACTTTTACATTTCTTAAGTTTTTTTATCAATTGATAATAACTAATATTCTGATTGTTTGTTATTATCAACTGATAAAAAATGATTTTATAATTTTATATTTCTTGCCATCAGGGATTTGTGCACAGCATTCGGTGGTGCAATGTTGCCACTGGTAGACAAAGAGTCGATTGCCACGCTGATTGGCAAGGGTCGCAGGTCAAAGACAACCAAGGTGAAGACGCTTGCTACTTGGGCAACGAGGGAGATACGTAAGATGAAGATCACCACGTCTTGGTAAGAATTGGCAAGAATTTTAATGTTTAGATTTTTTTTTAATTTATATTTTTATATTTGTTATACATTGATTTTATTAGGTGATCAAAATTTGTGTACTGTTAAAAGTGTTTGATATTACTTGGCGAATAAGTAAAAATTATCTGATTGAAAAATAGCTTTTATTAATTAATCAGCGATGTCTGAGATGTCATTCTTATATTACGATAATCCATGGCATTAAATTGTTTTTTCTTCTTTTTAAAAATTAGTTAATTAAAAAGTGTAAGTAGCCGTTAATTTCATACTTTGAACTCATTTTGTGATGTGTTTTAAATGTAAAGTTGTGATTATATAGCGGAAATGTATGCATTTTGTCGATTGATTGTCTGTTAGAAATGCCGAAGTGCGCATCGAGCTTGTTTGGGATGGCCAGTGTGATTGCATGATTGGCAAAGAATGGATTGACTACTCGTGTTTAAGACAAAGCGTGAAAAAATGGAAAGACTTTTTATTAACTGAAAGAATGTTTGCGTGTTTTGAATCATATGTATGCGTGCTGTATGCGTGCTTTATGCGGGTTCCAAGTGCTGGTGTGTGAGTGTGTCATGAGATCCTTATCATGCGAGAAAGTGTCATTATCATCATCATCATACTGGTCATCATTTGAGATTTACTGCCTTGGTGCGCACGCGTGTATGATCATCAGACATTGTTCACAAATTATATAATAACATGAGGGGTTGTTTTGATTTGTTTTAATGGAAGGTTGTAAAAAAGGTATCCACTTATAAATTGTGCAATAAAATTAGATTTTATATTATTTCATTGAAATAATGATGTTTGGGCAACTTGGGAAAAGAAATATAATGAATTTTATGATGAAGTATTTCTAAGATAAATGTAGTTGATTCCGATTAATTCCAAGTATTATATAATTTGTGAATGGTCCTTTAGGCAATTGCTCGGTTGCATGCATCATCTGTTGTGAGTGGGGGAATGTGTGGGGGTTAAATTGGGCTTAGACTGACAGTATCAAAATTATGTTTAATTATATTTGGGTAATAAATTGTTCCGTTTCAGTTGATTATATACTTTTCTTTGGATGTAGACAAATTGATTTAGTATATCAAAATAATTTGTTGAAACGATGAGATTTTAATTGAAAATTAAAGGGGTAACTTTTGTAATTAGTTTCTAAATTTTTGGGAAATTTAATAAGTTTTAAGATAGTGTTTTTTCTTTTTAAATTTAGCACGGCAGTGTGATATATACAGTGATGCACTGTTGCCGGGCATTGTTTATATTATATGCAATTTATGCTTGCAAATTTTGTATGATGTTTTTGTCTTGACTAGGATGATTCTATAACTGATTTAAAAATGCGTTAAGTACTCGTTAGAACAAATTATTTAACTTACAATGTTCGTTACTTAAAAATTGCTGCTAAGTTTAATATATTTGTGATGCGTTGTTTTAATAGTTTCAGCGTTTGTTTATATTTTCCTGGTTTAAGTTGTGCAATCGTTATGGAAAAGTATGAGGGATGTCTAGAAACGAATTCTGATCTTTCTTCTACATGAAATTTTAGAATACGTCAATATTTCTTGTTTTTGGATATCAAAATTATAATGCTGCGAAGGAATTGGTTTTTCTCATTGATGTTTGCACTTATGTCTTACGCAGAATTGCTTTGTGCTGCGCTATTTGATAAACAATACAGTCATTTCAACTCTGTACAAAGTTGAATGCAAATATGATTACCGGTATAAGTAATTGCCAGGATAAAAAATAATTAGTTTCGTTTCGAAGATATATTTTAATTCCCAATTTTTCAATATTAAGAAAAACTGTAAAAATTATAATTAAATTTCAATTGATGGGCTTTAAACTATAACAAAATTAGAGTCAAAATGGCAGAAAAAATAAAGAATTAGGATTCGAATTGACCTATAAAATTGACAATTACATTGCCAAAGACTTGAAATCAAATAAATTGAAACTATTCGTTGAATTAAGACTACCTCGTGTTATTTTCTGAAAAATGTGAAGAAATTTGTAAAATTATGAAAACTTTACGCATTTGTCTCATTTATTTCCGAGTGCTTGACTTCTTGTGTGCCTTGATTTGTTTCACTGATTAAACGTGTAAACAGTTTACGATGCTTTTGAATGTATGTAGTGATGCATGTAGTGGCTTAATGGTCTTCTTTTAAACCTTCTAAAATATGTTTATAATATTTGCATGAAGAAAACTTGCAGCAATACTTTTTAGTCAGCGTAACTTCTTTTGAAATTTAAGTGCTAAAATGGTGATGCAGATTTTTTTTTGTATTGACTGCCACCCCCCACCAAACACTTCTTAAATTGAAAGCTGGGTTTCATCATTTACCACGTATTTAATATTGTTCTGTTCATTACATGGAAGTTTGATTTCTTTTCATGAAAACTAATAGAATTTCTTTGCCAAATTTTAGTCAAAATTTCTTTAAATTAATTTAAGTATTGAATTTCACTGTTGTATTGCAATTAAGTCTCAAACTGTATTTCAATGTTCCATTAACGCATTTTGTTCAAAACTTTCAGTTTAATTTATTTTGTGATAAATAAATAGTAAGTTCATTAGATAGAACATTTAATAGAAGCCACTATATAGAAAGTATTCGTCATAATTTGGCTAAGATAGTGAAATGCAGATTGAGACTTTATCTCTAAGGATCGTTTTAATGAAACCCATTCATTCACTGTATACTTGCATCGTATGTTTCTATTCGTTTTTTTCGTGTATATCGCACCGTTATTCATCCGCGCAATGTATTCCCTTGCGCGTCATTGAATGATAGCATTCCTTCATTGAATGAGAGTTTTTCCCTCCATTTCATTTTTATGTGTGTGTGGTGCTGCATTATTCGTATGAATGTCTTTCAAAATGTGATAAACACTCTGCGTGAATGAGTTTTTCTGTATGATTTATTGCGAGACGGTCGGTTTGTTTAAACGCGAAGAAAGTTTTGAGAAAGTATAGCCTTGAAAGTTTCTTCATTCGCTTCGTGTTTATTGAACTTTTAGAAAAATTTGAGATTTTTTTTTCATAGAAAATAAGTTTAACATTGCATCGCGTTTGTATTTAAGTTCTTTAGATAATTTTTTATCGTCTATTAGAGTTTATTTTTTGTAAAGACTAAATAAATAAATAACAAAAGTTGACGCAAGAGAAAAATGTAATTTAAAAATGGGCTGTAATTAATGAAATTAGAAAGGGGAAAGGGGAGCAGGTATGATTTATAAGGAAACATATGATGACTGACTGACCATTAATTTCTAAGTTTTATTTTAGAAAGTGTTCCGATGTAAGAGTAAAATTATGAGATTCTCTCTGCAGCAGACGGCTACCTCTTATTTTTTAATTTTTAGACAAGTAAAAGCATACGAGAGAAATTACTTCACTCTCCCCTCCTCATCTTCTCAAATTTATATCTAAATTTCAGGGAAGGAATATACTCCTGAGCAAAAACCACGATGAGAATAATACCGACTTGCTGATCAACTAAAGTTATAAAAAGTTAAAGTTTTATTTCTATATAAAATACTGACGGACCATCTCAAATTGTCTCAGTAGTATTATGGTTTATACAAATGTATTATACATCGTGTACAAATGTATACACACGGTATACAAATGTATTATACGATGTGAATAAATTATACATACGAATATAATAGAATATATTATGACACAAGGTATCGCATTAGTCAATCACGTGTCGTCTAAATCCGTGTCAGTAGTAGCGTCACTACTTTCCATCTCAGAATACATGGCGATAAAAAACTTGCATCGATCCATCACCTATGATAAAAGTACAAAACGTCAATAAAAATAACATCAATAAAGTTGTTATGGCTTCTTTTATCTTCTTAACCATGTAATTTAATTTCAAAATTTACTTTCAAAACAAGCATAGAATTCAACAACATCGTAAGAAAAGTTCTGGTTAAACTCGTCATAATTTAATGAATTTATTATAGTCAATATTATTGTAATAAATCTAAATCTCGCAAATTATTGCTTAGAACAAAGTTTAAAAGAAAGTTTAGAGTAATATTTCTGACCTGTTCCAAGGATCTTTCGCCGAGTCTCTCTACTAAAAGTTTTACAGTTGTTAAACTGATTGAGTTCATATCTAGTTCTTTTAATTGTTCGAGAATCAAACGATCTTCAGCTCTGTTATATAGCATCTCTTCATATAGTTATATAGCAATATTGTTAAAATAACATTTAAATGGAAAATTACTGCAATGAAATAATTATTAAAAATACATATTAGAACATCTATTAAACATTTTGTTGGAAATAGCAACAAAACAACTTCAAAAAAGAAAAATGCTCTCGAAAAGGTAGACTATATGGTAGGCTGACCAGAAATGAAAAACCGGGAATTTTTTTATCACAGGACTTATATAATTTTATATAATCATTAAGTTTATATAATTATAATATATATTTTATTTTATCTTTCAACCTTAGCTCCCAACCTAAAAAATATGATCTGATCAGTAGTTACATAGTTTTGTCCTCTTCTCAAAGCCACTCCAAAATGTGCATTTCTATTGACTGCTGAAAAAGCAATTAATTTTTAGATCAATTTGCATTTTTCTAAAACA
>JAQIXG010001003.1:0-25279 GCA_034700105.1 Oconnorella tubifera | reverse complement strand
TGTTTATTACAAAATATTCTATTGAATTTTTACAGTTTGAATAAAAGTTTGCGACTGAAATAATATAGTTTTAGTATTCACTTTTGTGTTTCTATTGACTTTTTTATAGAACACCTTTATTTAACTGCAACGATTTGATATAATTACTCACAAACATATTCAATATGTAATATCTGCGCTGCATGAAAGCCTTCAGTGATATTTCATTGACATCTAAAATTATCTCATTAATTTGCTAGCATGGACAATGTCGTATAATACCTGGTGTTTTGCTTCCGCTTCATTTAACAACAAAAATTGAATACAGCATCAACATATATACTGTATGTATATAGTGGTATATGTACTGTATATGCGACAGGAATAGCATCAGTTGTTAGACCCCGGATGTGATGTCAAAGCTTGCAGAGTAATTTCATATCTGCTGTCATTTTTGAGCGAGTGCTTTCCCCTGCAGCTATATCAATGAGCTCAAGAACGAAAACGTAACGTTGTCTTGTTACAGTTTGTCATTTATATTCGTATATTCGCGTTGTTTTTATTCGTGAAATTAGACTAGACATTTAAGAATGCTCTGATAGAGAATCGGCTGTTCAAAAAACAGATTTTTCGTGATAAAGTGAGTGTGGTTAATACCAGTTCGTTGTTGTATCAACGACTCACTTGGGAGAAATATAACAAGCTTATTGAATTCTCTCAGTTTTATACATATAGTTTTGGAAAGAAGAAAAACTTCATCTACACAATAAACCTCCTTTTACTGAAACTGAATTTCAAGATTCTTTTCAACATTAACAGTCGACTAGGGTGTCGTGAATTTACACGAGCGTGTTTTGAGTTGATAATATTTGCAAAAATGTTCAGTTTTCATTCGTGTAAGAACTTAGATAGAAATTAATTTATACTCGTGATTTTTTATTTCTAATTGTCGTTTAGAGAAGCAGAAATTTCGCGTAAAATACAATCGTATTACAGTGTTAAAATAATGTGGTATTTGATCGTTAAATGTATGCATGAAACATTATCGCCGATTTATTCATTGGTAAATATATGTTATAATATTGTTGCACTAATGAAAAGTGTGAAAATTACTCTATTAATAAGTATAGGAAACATTATACTATTTTCTTGTTACATTATTGCAGAAGAGCAAATAATATTTTTGGTAATAAATTTGCTTACGAATACTAAAAGGTCAATATTATTGAATAATATATTAATGTTAACCTGACTTGAACTGTCTTTAACTATTATTAACACATAATATTAAAATTTGTATCGATACAAATTCTTTCATCTCTACCACCAGCAGTTCTGTAAAAACTTGCATTAAACTAACTTAACCCAAACTGACCAGAAGCTAACTAGGTATAGGTAACCTACATTAGTTATTTCAACTGATTCCTTGCATGTGTGAGTCCGGCATACCTATGCCTTGTGGAATGCGAGGTATGTCAGGAAGGAGGCAGAACGGAGGGCTGTGGTATGCTCTCTCTGTCTCTCTGTTCTTAAGCTTGTGCTTTTCTTTTCAACAGTTGTCCAACAGCTGTTGCTTATTCTAGGTCTTCCTCGAATCGTGAATCCAGAGTTCCGGACCTAGTTTTATTCCTTCGAGAATAAAGGAAGAATTTCAGAGGTAGATTCTATAGAAAATGGGTTTGAATTGTTGAGTTTTTTGAGAAAATTGGTTTTTAGTTATTTCAGATAATTTTAAAAGTTGTAGCAATTTTAATTGGCCCTGATTATTAAATATAAATATATGTAATAATTGGGAACAGAATTAGTTTTATTAAAATTCTGCTGTAATTATAAGCCTTGTGTATTGTGATATTTTACTGTTCATTGCAGCAAAAACGCATTTTGAATTTCATATTATGCTCGTACAATTTTCATAAGTTTACATTTTCTTTCTTATTGATATGCGTACGCACATCGTAAAATTAGATATAATATTGTACACAATATCTATATATCATCAACTGATACTATAGTTGTTTGATATATATCAACGAGTTGTGAAACTCTAGTTTTGCCCGCTCAAAGCGTTGATCCAAACTTAAACATAAAACTTATATTTCATTTAACACTGACTTTCTTTCGATACTTCACACTCTCAACACAAGACATCGAGATAACAGACATTTTACTGCGAATACGTTATATATTGCAAATATATTAGAGTCTCTCCTTTCACTTGATGCTGACATTTGGTTGGAATTTACTGCTATTGAAATGCGATACAGACTACACTGGTTTTTGTTTCCAAAACTAGTGCGGACAAGTTGGTAATGAGCTGTAAATACTATCAAGTAGCGATGAATGCTATCAACAAAAGTCTTTATAACTTTGCTGGATATTTTTGGAGTGGGGATAAGGTACATTTGGATCAGAAAAAATTGCGAAAATTAACAGCAAAGTGTTAAATTCTTGTTAATTGTTTCTGAAAGTGAAACAATTAGCAAGAATTTTGTTCTAGATCAGTGAAGGTTGTATCAGAGATTTTACTTGATTTACGAAAGTTCATAAAAATGTTTTAAATCCTATATAAGTTCACAAACATGATTTAAATCCTATAGTTATACCCCTGTTTTAAAATTCTGTATAAACCTATAATAAACTTACTTCAATAACACTTGGGCCTATCACAAATAGACCATTTTACTAACCTTGGCCCACAATAAAACCAAACCAGATAGTAAAATATACTTGGTGCATCCGGGTAGATCATATCAGTTCATGTCTGGTGGAACGTGTTTCCGCTTTTTGGTTTTTAATCGTGGTGACCTGATAAAAGCCTTGAAAAGTTTACATTTGTAGACCTACCATTGATGCAGTTTGTACCATTGATAAAGATTCTAATTATCAACAAATATTACAATTCAGATGTAGCCAACGGTAGTTTGTATCGTTGTGAAGATACAAACTATATTTATCAGTTTTTCTAGTTTAAATCTGTTATTATCAATTCATCATTGACATATTTTAATACTTTAAATTAAACTAAAATTAAACTAGAATTTGCAATTAAACAATCTCTATTGGATATGTTTTTTTATAAAATGTAAACAATAGATTTATTTAACATTTACAATAGTAAATAGATCGTTACTTAATGTTATACTTTTACTAATATTGTGTGATTGATTCTATGTACCATATTACTTTCTTTTCAACTTTGGTTTCATGGTACAATTGTAATATTAAATTACATTTAATGTAATCAATATATACATTTTATCAATATACATCTTACAATGTACATACAGTGTATACAATATGATTAAATACATCTCTTTATATACAAATATTTATATAACTATACATTCACTATATGAATCTGCATAATATGTTTATCGTAGAAACACAGATGTTTGTATAAAAAGCTGCAAAAAAAGCTTAATGCGTATAATTATTACCAAGTAAAACTAGCAACGAAGCTCATCTTGCTTATTATTTATGACTGAACATAAAACTTTATTGCTGCAGATTTTTGCCTCAGAACAGACAGTCTGCGTTGACCTATAATAATAATGATAATAATAATAATAATGGATGGGACGTTAGCGAAGTTGCATTAATGGCTGAATAGGACGCTGGGGAAGTTGCATTGATTGATCGAGACGATGACAAGTCATTATTGTTTTAGAGTTAGTCAAAATAGATGTAAAATTACTCTAAAATCGATCAATTTTCTAGTACTATGTTCTTCAAGCAGAAGCTTGTCTTTTAAATGCTGTGCTATATTTGTATATAAAATAATATTATATTTAGATGGATATACATACATTTTACGTATGTATTTACGCATACGTATATACTTAAACGTATACTATGTACGTATACTTACATATTTTGTACATAATACGTATACGTACATTATTTATCCGCGTATACGTACATACATAATGTACATAATGTATTATAGTATAAATTCTATTAATATTAAAACAGACTATATATTTTCTAAACAGTATAATGTTATTCTCATTTGTAATGATGAATAAATGCAATAGACACTGAGTGTAATAAATAATTGCTGTATCAAGTGGACTGTTATAACAAAGCGCATCTGTTCTACATTTGCTATGCACACTATAATTGTCTAATTATAAATGATAGCGTTGTGTTTTTGGTCGCTGCGATTTCTCTAATCATATATGAAATAGGTGTCTATATAATTACGTAATCAAATTATTGTCGATTTCATCAACATATTATGCTGATCAAATTACTGCATATTTAATACTGTTTTTTAAGTAGTATGTTTATGTGATCATTTTCAAGTAAATGTCCGTTAGTTGGTATTCAGTAGGTGGCTTTGAGTATTTCAACAACGTTCGCTAGATGTAACTACTTGAAAGAAAAGTGAGGTTAATTTTCTGATATATTCACAGTAATAGTTGCGTTGGTATGCTTTAAATACAGACTTAAGACACCAATTCTGATTCAATTATTAGAACTGACATGTAATTTTATATATCTTATGCAACATCAATTTAAATGCATTAATTTAAATGGAAATTAAAAATTGTAATTATGTCACCTTGTAGAAAAACTTTAAAAATTGTATATCTTTGAGTTAGTTATCTAAAGCCTGTATTTTTTAGTCATGAAATTGTCTTATTATGGCAAGTTTTCTTATCATGAATACTTGTTATAAGATAGCGTTATCTAGTGGGATAATCTATGAACTTAACTAGAGTACAGTTAATTTAATATATCTCTATTTCCATATTTTAAATATAGAATGCGGAATATCTGCTGCTTAATTAGAGGTTTTTTCTAGTTTAGAACTTTTAAGCTTTATATTGATAATAAGTGAAAACTCAAATAATTATTTAACTTAGAGAAAAATTAATTGGGAAACAGGTCAAGAATCAATGAGCTAAAGAGCGTGAAGAAACTAAACTAAAATGCGATTGAGCGAGTTGAGTGAAATAGTTGGCTTTTGTGAACGATAGAAAGTCGATGAAAATGTAAATACAGATGAAAATTTATTGCAGAATTATTGAAATTATCACTAACTGAGGGAATTTATTCACTCTATGGGATTAATGGGATAAGAATTGAATGACTGAATGAAAGTGAATTGACGATTGAAATGAAATCAAGAAGTGAAAGAGTTCAAGAGGACTTTTGTCTTTGAAAGCTTTACGAAAATATTAATTAATTTTGGTAACAGTAATATTTACATGACAGTTCCTACAAGACGCAGTAACTTGTGAAGTTTTTTAATCAGTCCGGGCTGCAGTAATAAAGAATTTGTGTAAATCGTTTAATTAAACCAAACGAATTGCACACATTTTAATTGCTAATTAAGATTTGGTGCAACTTGAAAACAGAGACTAGAAATTTGTCCGGATAATCATTTTCCTATGGTTTTATCAAACTTCTTAGCATTCGTATATTTGCTCAGTTACAATTTCTTAATTAGATTAATCAAATTTATTTGTCACTTGCAACGTCACTTGCAACCTAACCATCTGCTTTGCAATAAATCACTAGTATTAAACACCACACGCGCTGATCAAATCTATAAGTTTTCATTTCAATTGTTCGTTTATCAATAAAGAAGAAAAACTGCAAGAACGCCATTTCTATCGCTCTGTTATTGGCTCGTCAATAATAATTCAATAACGCAATCATTGAATGTCTCTATGACAAATATTCTCGCAGTAATTACTGACGTGCTGAGAATACTTTTTGCCGGTATGTGACGTAAGCGGAAGTGGAAATGTCGGCCATAGTTGCGTGCGTTAAATCGCGAGCAAAGTTGAAAATTGCGCTTATGTAATTATAGTTTCTTCGGATATTTTGCTACATTTATTTTTAGTAATTGGATACAAATATAGTTTACTTTAAGCCAGCGGGTCATAGGGGTGTGATGGTTAGAAAGTTGACTATGTCGTCTAAACAAAATCATAGCCAACCATCCTACACTGGCTTAGATTATTGAGCGATTGGCTTTTATGGTGTGTCTGCAAAATCAAATTTCCTGCTATGTAGTTTAACTGCTTAGCATTGGTCCAGCTAGTAGAACGATCGATGGAGTGTTTCATTCAACCAGGTTATCACCTGCTTACCGGGTAATATTATATGCATTTCAACCAGCAGCACCAGGCATTTTGTATTATTGATTAGAGCCTGCAACACCTTAAAATATACATTTAATAACGTAGGAATAAACACAAATAGAATCTAACTTCAGTGTGATACATCTCAATGTTTCAACAGCTGTATTACAGTTACGTTTACTAAATTTTGAACGAATAACATGCTCAGCAAATATTATTTATAAATTTTTAACAGATTAGTAAATAGCAGATGGATTTACCTTGAATCCTATCTTGAATTCACTAAGAATCAAAGCAGAATATCAAAATATCGAGTAGAAACCAGGAAAAATTCAACGGAAACACCATATTGATGGACAGAGCCAGCCAGACTTGCTTATAGAGGACTTACATGCACCATCTCAGGGAACGAGATTTGAGAGATAGACGCTAAATAATGATTTTTATCTCAAGTCCTGTCCATCGTTAACGAATGGATCAACTAAATGTTAAAGTTCTTTCCTTAGTTAGTATAATTTCACTGGACGAGTATTATAGTAGAATATGGAAAGGATTAAACAGTGAATCTATAGTATACGGATATATAAATGACAGAAGTAAAAAGCTGGATATAATTTTGAAGAAAAGTTTTCGATGTAAATTTACTTTTGAGTTAGGTTTAGTTTTAGGCGAATATGTCCGAGGGGTTGTTTGTTCGGATGACAAACTTTATGAGAAGTTGTAATAAGGTGGGTTTAATGAATCTACTCTTGCACATATATTATTACTATAAGATTGATTTACTGATTCTGATTTTGTACTAGTTTGATTCTTTCACACTTTTACACGTAGTTTTGATTCTAACTTATTTTATTATTTAGTTAATGTACGATATATATTTTCATAGTTTTGTTTAATCTGCATGCATGATCGTCGTATGATACTGAATAAATAGGTCCAATATTGTGTTTCACAGTGAACCCAATGTACTTTTTGTCCACTCAGAACAAACTGTTTCCAAAGAGAAATAATCCCGTCTCGAGGACTGGATTGTTCTCAGCAAACTTTGAATTAAACTTAAAAACTTACTGCTTATAATCGATTGCTACAAAAACTCTGTCCAGTATCCGGTAGAGTGGCCAATATTTTCCAAAATTGGGAGAGGGTTCCTCCAAAAAAATGTGATAACCTTTTTGGTTAACCAAGAAAGGTTATCACAGATTTGATGCAAACATTTGTATAGGCTACTCCATATAATTTTTGTGCAAAGTCTTCCTAAAAGGGAGGGCGCAATTTTGTTCTAGTTTCTTTTATCTACAATTTGGGGATTATAACTTCACCCTCCCCCCATAGGCTACACCACTGCTCCTGTATTTCAGCGATTAAATTATCGTAAAAATTTCAGACGACCTAATAGCATACGCATGATCGAGACTGACCAGACCTAACTGAATAAAACCAGTCGTCATTAATAATGTATCGAAAGTCGTCGAGTTTATTTTATGAAATCGTGCAGTTTCAGCACTCGAGAAAAATAATTTGATGCCGACAAAAATTATGTTTTTATTAACTAGTGATTTAGACAATCGTAGGTTTAATTCAAACTACAAATAGTTACCTCAAGTTAAATCTTTAACTAAATATATTGGTGTTTATTAAGAGATTATTCTATAATAAGAGAAATAATAGAATCTAAATTTGTATTAGAAGCTTCGAGGAAGAGAAAAACATTATAAACCAACAATAAATGACGTGTTATTTACTGAGTGTGATATTTCAAGCGTTTTATTCTCTCTATATTTAATTATTATTTATGACTTGCTGATAAATTTTTTAAATAATAAACATTTATGTTAAACCTTGTTTTAATATTGGAGATGAAATATTCAGCGATAGAGTGGAAAGACTTTTTTTAAGCGAATGTGTGGGGAGGGTCAGGAGGGGAGGAGGGGACGGTGATTTTTTACTCTGTAATTGAGAAGGGAGTGGATATTGAATTTATATATAAATATTTTATTCGGCCCGTAGGCAGACAACATAAATATAAATACCAAGCAGACGAAGAGAATTACAAAAAGTATGGTATGGTACAAAGTAAATAATTCTAATCAATCAAATATGGAAATGGAAATGAAGTACAATGTATAAATAGACGCTGTTTTTATAAATCTTTTTTTACCTAGGGGGCCTACATAACCGACATATTATTTCGAAATAAGACTACTATCGTAGAAATATAATTATTGCGATCCATACGGTATATAATATATATTATATATACATATTCACATGAAAATCAATTAGTATTTATTGAAATCTAACATATGTATTAGTGTAATATTGATAATCTCTAAGATCATGTCAATAATATATTGTACTATAATTGTACTTAAAATATTGTATCGATATTAGGATCTAGTTTAATACCTTCAGTGTGTTTTAATTTATTATATTATTATGTGTAGCGACAGATTCTCATATATCGATATTATATATCATCATCTTTATCATTTTTATTCTATTCATTACCAATTGATTTCCTTTTTTAAATAAGATTTTTCAATTGAAATTTCTTTCTAATAAGTAATTGAGTTATCACTATCAAATCTTCATGTTATTGGATCTATTTAAGATTAATTTAATGTATAATATATAATGTATAAGCTCTTTAAAAGGTCACAATAATATTATTGAAGATCGGATAGTTAATATTTATTTTCACAAAAATGTTCTTAATATTAATTTAGACTTTATCAAGATGACAGTAAATTTAAAGCAATGTAAAAATATTTTATTTGCCACCTGTTGTACTATTTCTAAGACAATCTAATTTAAAACGTTACAGTCTTGAAATGTCATTTTGCATTAAAATAGCCCATATCTGCGGATATTCATTTCATGTCTATCAGTTTTACTGCATATTGCTTATGTCAAAAAAATATGCGAGAAATATAAATACATTAATTAGAATTATTAGATGATATTGAATTGTTTACTGTTTTATTTCGATTTGTTTTTCAGACATAAATCGCTGCGGATTGTGATATCTGTTTAATAATGATTAAAAAACTAAAATTCGCCAGTGAGACACAGAATAATTTGTTTCTTTCTTACTGCAGAACTTTTCTTAGTCTTTTTTGTCTTGTGTATATTTTTTATAGTCTTAATACTAAAGTTTCTTGAATGATTTTATAAATTTTTACATCTTTTATAAATTTAAAATTTAATTTTCTTGAATAGCATTTTTTAGAAGTGTTTCAAATTGACAAACATGATGATTTCAGCTATAAATGAATATAGTAATCTCTTTTTTCCTTAAAATTTATTCATATTTTATCTCGCAGCCGCCTTACTCCTATATCATTTCTTATAGAAATTACTTTTTTATACAATACACGAAACTTATTCAATTATCTTGTCATACCAATAAAAAATAATAATTTCCGAGTTGCATCGAGTACCAGTTTATATAGTTTCTTACATAAATAGTACTGATATAAATCAATACCACTGTACTGATAACCTTCAACTGATAACGAATTTCTATTTCACTTATAAAAACTTCCCCAGTCAATCACTATTCCTCGCTTCCTGACATTTTGTCACTAATCTTATCCCGCTATTACACAGCCTAGTCTGCTCTAATAAATTGCATCGTCGAGAATCTACGCAACATTTTTATTGTACAAACCCAGTGTGACATTTCTATTTTATTTTTTGCATCTCAGCAACGACCACAGCCGGAATCAAACCAGCAGCTAGACTCGCAGCTGTCAGACAGCTGCTTATCAGAAGTTAGTAACTGTCACAAACGAAAAGCTAGTGACTTGCAAATCCCAACGTCTCCTTCGCAATTTCGATCTCACTCCGATGATATTAGTTTAACGACTACCGGTAGCTCGCTGATAACAGTGTCATCAGGGTCCCAGGAGTCTCTCTTCTCTGTCGCTCTATTCGAGAACGATTTAGAAAAAGTGCAAAAGAAAAGACAAGACAATCAGCAAAGAAGGTCACAGAGCAGAAAATTGAAGAAGCAAAGTTTTGATGAGTTGGATTTGTGTGAAAAGCGGATGAAACAGATTAAGTTTGATGATCCAGATTTTAGCGTTGTGTCGGTAAAACAAGGATTGAATGATCATGGGTTGCTTGGATATCCAGTTATCGCCCCGGCTCCTCTGATTTCATGCTTAGCTGGATCCTTTGTTATCCATACCGTTCAGCCATCGTCGAAATCAACTGATTCTTCTATAGATCTATCCAGAGGATTATATTCAAAAATCATTGTTACCGATTTGCAATCACGTAACTCTAAGCCAAGGGATGACTTAATCACAAAAGAAATGATCAAACAAAACAAGAATAGTATAATTCAAAAGAAACTAGTAGATAGTTTTAACGACACGATTCACGAGCAGATAAAATGCAGTACTCGAGATTGCATTGTACAACGCGATTGTTCTGAAAAGAATAAAGAGCGGAGTGTACCACAGATCATCTCTGCTTCTACAATGAACCGTCAGACTA
The DNA here is from genome assembly GCA_034700105.1 of Oconnorella tubifera. Taxonomy (NCBI): domain Eukaryota; kingdom Metazoa; phylum Annelida; class Clitellata; order Enchytraeida; family Enchytraeidae; genus Oconnorella; species Oconnorella tubifera. The sequence continues at coordinate 14,702 of JAQIXG010001003.1, read as the reverse complement.
ATGCACTTATGCAATCGACCGACATGAAGTCGAACCTATCGCCTGGTCGTAATAGATCCACGGACTCGAGTTTGTCTACAAAGTCAGTTAGATTGCCGGACGGTCTGTCACGCAGTCAATCAGAAAGTGTGAATAGAAGCAATGGACAGATTCAAAAAAATTCCGTGTTTGGATGGACAAGACAGAAAAACTACTCGTCTATATTGGTAAATGAGAGAAAAACTTCGACGACTAAGGATAATTTAACGCAAAGAAATAGCGATATTGTTTCTGATTATATAGGAAAATGCGAAGTTCGTTATAATTCAAAATGTGATAATAGTAACCCTACTAATGTTTGTGATAATCGTGTGTGCTTTTCGCAAAAAACTCCATGCGGTCATAATAAAGATAGTAAATTAAACAGCAATGACTCTGTAATAAATGCCCAAAAGTCTTTCACACCGGATAATTGTAATTCCTCGTTAATTTTAGAAGTATTTCAATGTAATCCAACCACTTCTACTACACCTACACGTACCAACTCAATGAGTAGTGTACATACTAGAAAAACCAATTCATTACTTTCACTTGATAATTCTTCATGTAGTCCTATTCTATGCAAATGCAGCAATCCGATTCGCCTATCCAGGATTCAAAGTAGCCTTTGTGATATCGAAACATCTAATGCTAAAAACCGCTCTGAAAAAGCCAGCCGTTTTGTTGCACTTGAAAAGAAAGCTACATATCCTGCAACTATTTCAGTACCTAATAATATTGAAAAGTTTTCAAACAGTGTTGATACTACAACCAAGCGTGTTAACTCGTCGCACACTTCTCGTTTGCTGTCTAAAATCGATCGAGATACTTCACGATCGAGTAGCTTGAAAACTATCCATTTGAAATCGAATAATCCAATTAAAGTGTCACGATCAAAGTCCAGCGATGAACGTTCTGTGATATATAATCAGGCATTGCAAGATCCAAACATTCTGATTACTTCCATGGAAAATAATCCAAAGGATGCCCAGACTGTTATTGAACAAGACACGACATCTAATGGCGCTCAAATGACATCAGCCCAATCACGCGTTAGTAAACCTTGGGCTACAACACTTCGCGACTACATCGAATCTCCCTCACCGTCAAGAAGTCGCAAGTCAACGTCTGATTCGGACTCTCAAGGAGCATCGCCTCCGATGCGACCTCGAGAAAATCGCTCCTCAGTTGGGCAAGATACTCGCTGCTCTTGGCTGCTTAGAAAAGATTACTCAACGCGTTCAAATCTGGGAACTAAATCAGATACCGTGTTACAGAATCAACGCGCTGTAAGGAAGAAAGTTTCACCGTCTTTTAAATCATCAGGAAACGTTAGTGGGTATTGCGGACCTGATCTGAAGTTTCCCAGTCACCCACCATCCGCGAAGAGCATTTCTGGAAATTTCCAGCAGGATATGAGATTTGGTAGTGACATAAATAGAAACTTGAAATCTAAATCAAATGATCGTGAGTCAAGAATGAGTACGAAGATCAGCGCAAAGACAGTAAGTCGCAAGAAGGGCATTGAAAGTAGCCAAGATCTGGATCATACGAGCTTCCATAAATTTACCGCGTTGAGTCAGAATTCTTCAGAAAAGTTGGAGAGAAGGATTTCAACGGGAAACGGTCATTTTCAAAATTCTACGATAACAGCGCAACTAAGAAAATCAGAAAATTTGAAGAAAGTGGAAACAAAGAAGTGTAATAAAATAATGAAGACATCTTGTAGAAATGTGGTAGCATTAAATAAGAATAATAAAACTGAGGGTAAGTTGGATAGCAAAAGCAATCCAGTTGAGGATCACAAATTGCTGTTGATGTCATCACAAAGGGGTCATTCAAAGGATCACAAGGTAACCAATTCTGAACAACCAGATGAAATTCGTTGCCAAGAGGAAACTACAATTGAATCAGCTGCAAACATGAGATCACCATTGATGAGCTATCGACCTGATGGAAAAACTGTCGCTTCAACTTGCAAGTTTGACAAAGACAGCTGTGATATAATCGTAAATGAACAAATTTCACCCATGACTCCTGTTGACTCTTCAGTAAATTTGAAAATGAACTTCAAATCGTCTGATATCCTTGAACAGTTCGGATCATTAACAAACAAACCTTACGACGATTCTACTGTAAAGAATATAAATAGCAAAGAAAGTAATGAAAACACCATTAGTGATGAAATTAAGCTAACATTTTGTAATATGCCTGTAATTACTGACAAAGATGTTAATATAACTGTCAGATTGCCTGTCATGCAATCGCCATCAGAGAATGAGAAACTGGCTGATATACAGCAATGTAACAAAGTACAAAAATCAGGAAAGACTTTTCCTGTTGAACTAACTGTCTCTCATGAAATAACCAACAATGATTTATCAATTGATATACCAGTCAATCATTTACGAACATCACCTAGCGCATTCAAACCAGTTTCAGATAAAATGTCACTACTGACAGCCAGACAAACATCAAGTTGTATACATGAAGCTCAATATCAGGGGGTACCTTTGGTGTCAAGTTTTGATGTAAATAAAGTTTCAGATAAGATTCAGTCCGAGTATTGTAATGAAATTGATGCAAATAAACTGCCCAATAAAGTAGATAAATTAAGGCTTTCTGAAATGAAGGTTAATGTTAAACTACGCAATGAGACATCAGAATCTGCAAACGAGTCGAAACTTTGTGATGATACTCATAATTTTTTCAAATCTATTTGCCAAAGTATTGAGCAAGACTTAGATGACGAGAATTTGATCAGATCAGTGGGTTTAGTGAATTACTTCCTCAATCACAAAACAAGCAGTAATTCTTCTGCAAGTGACTCGATTAATTTTGGACCGGAAAGAAATGTGGCTAATGAAAAAGTTCCGCAAATTTGTGAGGAAAATAACACAGAAGATTTAGATCAAATAATATCAATCTTAGAGAAAGATAATAAAACATCGCATTCTAACGATGGTAGTATTACTTTGACTCATCATTTTCAAAATAAATACTCTAATCAAACGCAATTTTCCAATAAGGATGAGGGCAAGCGTAAAAAACATTCAACGTCTCGTATTTCTGAAGAAAACGTATGCACTACCCCAGTACTTACAACTTGTGAACAAATTCCTCCAATTCACTTAAGCTCTTCTGATGCTGTTCTAATTCAGCAGAAAAATACATACAAAGCAACGGAAAATTACTGGTACAGTAGTGAGAGCTGCGAAACTGTGAACAGTTTCAATTCTGGAAGATCATGCTCATCCTTGCCTCCCAATCTGCAGTCAAAAGTCGTCCGTTGTTCAGGGAAACAACGCAGCAGCTCCATGAGACCTTGGTCCGGCGATTTCTCTCGATCTCCCGAGCTTTCCTGTTTCAGATCTCGAGCCATCTCACCCGAGTCTATTTTTGAAGGAAAAAGTGAAAAATTTAGTCGAGGATCTTCATTACCCAGCTGGACTCAATCCAAGTTTCTACAGCGATTCTTTAGCCATCAAAACGGTGGCGAAAATTGTGATTTGAGAAAACGTATATCCAATGATGATATATCTTCATCAAAATCTCATAATTTGAATATGAATAGTTTAAATCTGGGCAAAAATGAAGAAGAATTGGTTGTTAATGTAAATCGATATCGAAGTTTATCTCAACGAGGACGACTGCCATATTACACTTACTACTACGATCAATGCCAGACACCGCCGCTAGCCATGTTTATGAGTAACGAGGACATAGCCTCAGGCATCTACCCGCTCAGGCACGTGGCCTCCGAGCCCGCTACGAACATGCGGCCGTTTAGTGGGGCTACTCAGCCGCGGGCTAGACAGCATCGGTCGCGGTCAGAGCAGAAGGGCCCTCGGCCCGTTTCGGATAGTATTTCATCGCGGCGGACATCTGGGCTGAACTCTGAACTGAGCAATAATAAACATTCACAGTTTCATATAGGTATGTATAAAGTTGTGATTAAAGTTTAAATTCATTAAACCATTTGGTGACAAATCATATAATAACTAAAGTTTATGGTGGCAGTTGAATTGTTTCTGAAACTTTCTTAAATTGTAAATTAGATTTTTGTTTTCTATCTACTTATATATAAGTAGATATTTTCTATCTACTTATATATTTGTTGTGGATTCTTCGATTTTATGTTATTTGACTTTTTATTTAACTATGTACTATATCTTTTGGGCTGTTGCCTTCATATGCCTCGCATATTTTCGCTATGCATGTCAACTTATTTATAACATATATCATCATTTTATCAATTGACCTATTCTATTTCAGTTTATATGATATAAAGCATGTCATTAGCAAGGACATTTAATGCTTTTTAAAACTCTTTTCAAATTACAATCAATCACAATTTCTAATTAAAATTGTCCATTATCTTCCAATGCTACACCCTGCAATACAATTACTATTTTAATTAAATTGCTCTAGTCACTCGCATCATTCTCTCTTTTTCTTTCATTCTCATTTTCCTTGTGTCTCAGTCGTCTAACATTTTCCAATCCAATTTCACTGACGCTAAGACCCAGACGATTAGCAAACAGTAAAGTCTGGACTTTCTAAGCTTTATACGACCACTAAAGATAGACTCCAAACGAAATTTCTTATTCTCTGTGAATTATCCACTAAACAAGCATCAAAGGATATCCACACTTTCTGCATTATCGATTATCCCAATCTCTATTTGCTTACAACCCGAACAGTTCAAGCAGCCGAATCAGCCGGACATGCTAGGACGAGAAGAAATATAAAATTGAGTTATTCCCAAAAAACAAAATAGATCCCTAGCGATTCGAAGCAAGCAAGATCAGATAAAAGTAACGCAGCTCTGAATATAAAAGATATGGACAAAAAGTCAATATTCGAACGTCTCGAGGACAAACTCTATCCCGGCTATCAATTACTTGCATCCAATGTCTCGGTAATGAGCAGTTCTTTAAGTTTATGAGTTTTTCGCTAATGCTGTGGACTTTTTTAATCCTGCAGTTTGAATGGTATACTATTATAGTTCAGAAGCGTGTTGGTTGATTTAATTGAAGTTGTAGTAATGTTTAGAAACGCTGGGATTAAAAAAAGTAGTTGCGGTAGTTATTACTAATTGTAGTCTTGCATAAAGTGAAAGAAATATATGTTACTTTTGATTTTTAGCAGCTTTTTATGAAAATTTAAAGGCAGTTACTTTGTATAAAAATATTAATAATGGCAACAAAGCATTCAATTTATAGTTAGATACTGGTACAAGGTCAGCAGGAAGTAGTTAGAGCGTAAACAATATTATTTGAAAAAAATTATTGAAAAATGTGTATAAATCGTTCTAATTTACATAACAGATAGGCCCCCATATTATGAAGTTTTTAGATAGTGGCCACTTAGAAAATTGACTCTAATAACAAAGTTATATTGAAGTTATATAAAATATATTTACTTATATCTTTGATTTTCAACATAAAAGATATTTCATGTTTAGAAAATCTAAAAATCATGCTACAACGTAGACTGCGAAACTCATCCCCGGAAGTAAACCCTGAAAAATTGGAGGCTTTGTCTGTGGCAGGAATGGCCGCATCACGTCATCGTAGGCGGGTGAGTTATTGCCGTTACACTGAACGTCCTTATTCTAATCGCATCTATTCTTCTTTCTTTAATGAAACTCTCTCAAATGATACAAATACTGCTATTAAATCTCTTTTTTTTAAATCTGTAACTTTTAAAATGTCATATAATATTATTGAATTCTAAGTTCTAACCGTATCTTACCACTTAGGTTTATTTTCAAGGAAAAATAACAAAATAATAAATAAATAAATTATAATAATTATAATATAATAAATATTAAACTCGAATCCTGAACCTGTTGTTTCCGAGTCAAATTCTTTAACTACTACACCAATGAGTAACATGTATTATTCATTTGTACAATTTTATAATATGTAACAATTTGTGTACACTTAGAGAAGCCTACTTTTTCCCCAATATTCATCACTTAAAAGAAAATATTTGTCATCATAGTATTGTAGTCACTTAATATGCCAGTCACTCTGTTGACTATGATTGCAAGATTAAGTAGACTTAGAGACAAAGGTTTGCTGATTGAAGGATTATCTGATGGACTTTAAATCCTATAGTAATATCACGCTTCGTCTGTGTTATACTTTAGTCCGGCTTCTGCACACTATTCTGCTATATTTCTTCTTTTCTTACTGTGTTATATCTTTGCATATCTCTGTGTTTATATCGCTGTTTTTCTTTATAAATCTTTTTCTTTCTCTCTTTTCTACTTGTGTGCAAAGATCTATCTCTTAATTTATAGTTTCACATGGCAAATTGAGGCTTGTATAATTTTAACGCCAATTCGTATTAGGAAAGTGCAATTTATAAGAATTTACATAGATCTTACATCAATCAGATTTATGATTTATAAGATCGATACCGCAAACTTTCATTGATGACATAACCAGTTTAAGTGCAAGAGTTGAAGATAGATAGCGAGTCACTGCATTTCAAAAAGGTTGCGACGATGAATATATCTTTCCTTCCTTTTGCTTCAATTTGTTCTGAAAGCTTTATCTGTGGAAACCGACACAATTAAACTTTAATTGAACTCAATTTTAAAAAACATAAAACGTGATAAAAAAATCTATATAATTCCTAAAATACACAGTTTTATTGTGCATTTTAGAAATAATATTAAGTTATTAAAAATGATATATTATTACTTGGATTATAGAAACCAAATGTAGAATTTTCTCCTAAGATTAGTCGAGATTATTGCAGCTAGCAATTCGGTCTAGATTACCGTTAGTATTCCCTACTCATAACAGCTTGCATCAACCCCAATTGTCGCAAATCATTGCGCTATTATTTCAGTAAACAGAGGATAAAAACAATTTGCGTTTATTTATATCGCGACGCATTGATTTATTCGCGTTGGGTTAAATGTTACCGCGCTCGTTGTTTTTGCTCTTTACGCGTAACCTTTTAACGGACGCGATATAGGGATAATTAAATCAGGCGCGATTAGGAGCAACTCGGACGCAACTCAGGAACAACTCAGGCGTGATTAGGCGCATCTATCGTCGTCATGTTGGCGCGTCCGGTGATTTTAAGCAAGAGTTTTTGGTTAAAGTATTTTCAGGAATATTACTTTTGACAATGTTTGCTTTAACATATTTACTAAAATTGTTGGAATTATAATTAATAGTTCCAACTGAGAATGTTGAAAATGAAACTTCAATTTTTTACTTTAAATTAAGTAGATGGCCGGTTATAATCGTCCTATCGTCGTTTAATATAAATTTCTTATCAATTACATTATATGTTTTAGCAAATTATTAAGTTTTAAATGGGTGTGATTCTATTTCTTTGCAAAACAATGCATTTTATCATTCTTGTTTTCATTGAATCTCCAACTTCAATTACTTAATCTTTACAGAATCTGATGCAGCCCACAACTGATCGGTGAATAATGTTTTTTTTACAGTACAGTGGTTCTCGCTTATTTTCTTCAATTTAGAAAATAGGTAAACAATCAATTTCACTGATGAGTCCGATTCCATCCGCTAGTGAAATTTCCATTTGTGGATGAATTTAGTCGATTTATATTTTCATCAAACGCCAACCTGCTACGGGCGTTTGATAAAAAAGCCAAACAGTTTGTTCACTGTAAGAAAATTTAATCGTTGCAAATTGACAGAAAGTAGTTTATTTTTTTTATTTTTTTATTTCATCTCTCTACCTTTATTCTTTTATAATTTCTCTCCCTTTTAAATATTCTGTTTGAGTTTAAAGTTTTTCACACTACCTATAGTTATTATTATTTAATAATAAACAGTTAATTGAAAAATTGCTCTTGAAAGAGTGTTAATATTTTTTTCAATTTGTAATTTATATTCAATTTATAAAATATTTTATTTATTTATTTTATATTAAAATGAAATCTTTATCTTTCAGATTTCACAACCCCAGCCAATGAAAAGTCGTCTTATTGATTGTAAACAAAAGCGATCCAGACAATTTGTAAGCAATCCCGATTTGTTGAATTCTCATTGGTCGACGTGTAAACGAAACGTTAACCAATCACAGCTCGGTATGCTCTTGCTTACAATATAATATATATTTATTGTAAGAATTTTATCTATGTAAATATTTGCAATTTACCTATAAAATTTTGCATTTTGTAATTTTAAGAAATTGTTGAAATCGGAGGAAACACAATAGTCATCAAGTGTACTATCAAGTGTACTATTTACTTTTATATTAATACTATATTTGTTTTACTTTATATTACCATACTTTATTAGTAAGTTGAGTATCCACTGTGAAATTTTGTTAGAAGGAGGCATAGAATCCCTCTCTCCCCATCCCTCCTTATCTCTCCCCTCCCCCCACCCTTATTTGAGGAGCGGTGAAAACATTATTTTTATATTTCAGATAAGGATAATTTGATGAGAGATTCGGAGAGAGATTCTGAAAAAAGAAACCTGGATAATGTTACACAGCTGCAGTCAAATGTTTTTGAAAAGACCCAACATCTAACCAATATGGTATATTTTAAAATACAAATTATTCTATATAAGCATATTAGCAAGTCTAAAATTTTTCCTATGCCCATCTTAAATGTTATTTTAAGATACAGATAATTATTTGTGAACGAGTCAATTTTATGGCATAAATGTTACATAAACTTTTCAAAGTTGAGGTGTTTTTCACTATATTACAGATACTGATAAATTGTAATTTAAATCTGTAGCTATGATTTTTCATCAAATATTTCATCAATCAATGATTAAGTTTCTAGCAGTTGTAAAACAGAATTTATCATCAGAGTTTCATGTCAGATTTAATAAGCAAATACAATGTTTGCAAAATGTTAAGATGCAGTGCAACTCTATGCATTTTTTAAGCCAATGTTTCTTGTTTCATCCTCTGGGAATTATTTTATTCTTTCACCGACTTTGGTTCTTTTATGTCAACTTGAAATCTGCTTTCTTCTCGTTTTATTAGATTGCTTTTTCATCTTTATTTTAAATAAGAAATTCCTTGCATTTTATCCAGGGATATTTCTTTTCTGTATTTTATGTTTTATTACTGTTCTAAATTTGATCATTGCTGAGACTTATAATAAGAAATTAACAAGATTAACTATTAACTGGTTACTATTGGTTATCTAATAATATATTTAATTAATTTTCAAGTGAAGTTAATTGATAGACTTTATCAATTCGTCAGTTAATCAGTCAAAAATATTCACAATATATAGTACAGACTTATAAGAAATTATTCTAGGCATTGTTCGTTTATATGTTTGCAGTTTACTTTTTTGCAATTTAGCTTTCACCTATGTTTTAGCTACATTTTAACATTTTAAGTTACATTTTCATCGTCGCCTAATTACCATATTTAATCGCTTAATAAGCTCACTATAACTCACTATCACTTAGGCTTAGTGACCTATCAATTTGTTACTAGACCAAAAGTAGTGACAAATTGATTCGTTACTAGACCAAAGTTAGTGACTAAACAATTTCTAACTAAACTCAAGTTGGTTTCATCTAATAGCCCAATCTTTATTTTGATAATATTCTTCAGTGTTTACCTCTGCGTGACACGCGCGCTGCGCTCGCTGTAGCCCTGTGGGACCACGTGACTCTAGACGAGCAAGAACTGCACTTTGTGACCGATGACGTCATAGAAGTTCTAGATATGGCTGACAGGGATTGGTGGTGGGGGAGGGCCGAGGGAAGGGTGGGATGGTTTCCAGCAGTTTTGGTCTGGGTTAGCAAATTAATTGAATTTTTAAATTGGATTTTCTACGTTACTGCTTAGAACATTTTGAGTTTAGCTAAAATTCATTTTGTAATAATGTGTGTTTGATATTTAAAATATGTTCAGATTTAAAAGTAGCTGTATTGAGTCAGATATACAAGTTTAATTTAAAATATTGTAAACATTTAAAACTACTTATAGTTTCCAATCAAATGTTAAGTATATAAATATAATCAATGTAACTTAGATATAAGTAGTAAAACCTACTTTTCAATTTTGTTTTTTAATATGTTATCTGATATGTACCAGATTGCAAGATGAATTATTTTATCGCAGCTAATTTTCATTTTAGCTGAAAATCCAGCAAGTTGAAGTAGGCGTGGCTAAATGTGATGACTCATCAGAGAAAGCGTGTCCTTCTGGTCATATGTCCAAGTCACATTCGTATATTAACCAATCAAGAAAGAATGTTCTCCATGAGATTATAAAAGCTGAGAAGGATTATGTTAAACACCTGCATGACGTCGTAGAGGTTTTACTATTTATAGAATTAGTTTCAATTTGCACTTTGGTACCTAGTGAGATACCTATAGCCTACTTGATGGTCACGTCACATCAGCATAAATGTGTCTATTTAAGCAATAATTAAGTTATATAATTTCAGTATTCAATCACAACAAGTTAATGACAATGTCAATACTGTGAATTTGATTGCAGAAATTAAGCTATTAGCGAACAGGTAAAGGTTAACTCTGTTTACTGAATGCTCTTTCTTTGAGATTTTCAAGACAGAATACTACACATTTCCTGCAAATTGCTTATTATATCAGAATCCTGCACAATTACCGTTTCTATCACTATAGAAATTTACTAACAAGGTATTGAACATTTTGCTTAAAATCTTTTATATTCTTAGGGTTATTTAAAGAAAGCAGAAAGAAAATCAGAAATGTTTGATTCTCATAAGATCTCAGTCGTTTTTGGAAACATCGAAGAAATCTACAACTTCGCTAAAATCTTTCTGTCAGACCTCGAGAGGAGAATTAATCGTGAAAAAACGGAGCTCAGTGAAATTGGGTCTTGCTTCATTCGCCATGTATGTATTGTATACTTATTTCATGTACTTTTAATGTACATTATGTACATTATTTAATGTGCATAATGTACTTTATTTCATGTACGTAAAGTATTTTTTTGCATATTTTAGGGTCATGCTTTATTCTGAAATCCAATGAAAGCTTTAAAATGAAATGAAAGCTTTATTACTAGTAATTGGATACTTATTTTTTTCTTTCTGCAAGGCATATTACTGTAAATATTATTGCTTATATAACTAAGTAATATTATTATTACTTTTGTAACAATAATCTGCAAATATATTTCATATTATTCATTTATTTTCATTTATCACTTACTGTTTGAAATTTACTGATTTGTTTTACTCTAAACGTAATGCCAGTCACACATAGTGTAGTTTTAAGTTAAAAATGTAATTAAGGTTTATTATTTTGCGTTTCTGTGTGAAACAGAAGAAACGATTTGAGATATATTCAGATTATTGCAATAATCACCCCCTGGCGACTGAAGAATTATTTAGTCTACAAAAAGATCCAGTCTATAAGCGATTCTTTGAGGTAATTTATCAGTACTTACTCATTTAAATCAATAACAAATCAATCAATTTAATCAATAAAAGTCAATCAATATCCATCAATAATCATCAAAGAACAATATTGCAAGCTTTCTGTTATTGTAATCAGTTATAAATATTTATATTTTCTTTTCAAAATTTCGTTTTTATTTAAATTCAAAAGAAATTCAGTAATAACTGAAGTGAATAAGAAATTAAATGCTCATAATAAATTAATTATTAATTTATTTTCTATAAATACCACAAGAAATATAAACACAAAAATCTGAAATAGTTAAAATGAAGGCAATCGATGTACATTTATAAGCAGAAGCAATTACACAATTATTCTATATATAATTCACAGTACATTAAACGTTGTGCAATTTATAATAATTCTCAGTGATTTTCTCTGCTGCAATTTAGTTCTTTCTATAGAACAGCATTATTTTGAGCGCATTTATATTGTTGCTAACAAATCTATTACTGCTTCGTAACCTGTACGTTATGAACAGAATGTTAATCATTTTAACAGAAAATCTATGTTTTAACAGAAAGTGTACATTTTAACAGAAAATCTGTTTTAACAGAAAGTAAGCACTTTGACAGAAACTATATATTTTAACAGAAAGTATACATTTTAACAGTAAATATACATATTTTAACAGAAACTACGCATTTTAACAGAAAGTCTATGGTTTAACTTAAATTACACATTTTAACAGAAAGTGTATATTTCAACAAAAACTATACATTTTAACAAAAACTATACCCTATAACAGGAAATATACATTTTAACAGAAATTAAACAAAAACTATACATTTTAACAGAAACTGTGCATTATGAAACAAATTGATTCTATTTTTGATTTTACTACAGACTTGTCGTCTACAGCAAATGATGATAGAGATCCCACTCGATGGGTTCCTACTGACACCAGTTCAGAAGATCTGCAAGTACCCCTTGCAACTGAAAGAACTTCTGAAGTACACCCTGGCAAGCCACTCTGACTTTACTGACCTACAGACGGCTCTAGAGACAATGAAGGGTATTGCAGTGTTGATCAATGAAAGAAAGAGGAAGATAGAAAGTATTGAATCGCTCGATCAGTGGCAAGCGACCGTGGCAAATTGGCAGGTTGGCGAATATTTTGGAATTTTTTAATAATAAATCAAATTTTAATTTTGTAATAAATTTACTAACATTTTTTGCTGCAAATTTGATAATTTCCAGTAAATATATTTTTACATTTACAGGGTTCACCACTTACGGAGACTTGTTCCGAATTAATTTTTTCCGGCGAATTAATGAAAGTAAGTTCTAGAGGTTGGCAACAAGAAAGAGTTTTCTTTCTGTTTGATCATCTAATCATCTACTGTAAAAAGGTGACGAAAGCTTTCTTTTATAAAAGTTTCTCTATTGGATAATTTCTGTATATAAGTTAAAGTAAATTAGTTATACATCGACGCGTTTTCATAAATTTCTCAAGAAAGTTTAAATCAACTTTTAGTTCAGTTTACTTAACTTAACAAAGTTTTAAACATTTCAGTTTCAATAGTAGCAAAGTTATTTGACATAATTCAATTTACCTAGTCATTATTAACTTTTTACATGGCAAGCTGAACGATGATTATTTTTATTTATTACTTTTAAATTACTATTTATTAGTTAAATTGTCCTGCTAAATGTTTTCTTGGAATGTGAAAATTATGTATTTAACGGTTTGATTTGTATTTAGGATTTATTGTGGCGCCAGCTGGTGATCTACAGAGGAAGAATTGATATAGATCATTGCATCGTTCACAACATAGAGGACGGACAGGGTATTCTAAAATCTCATTTTATATAGATTTATCTTTATATTCCATGTATGAACACTATTAGATAATACATTATCTCAATTATATATCATTTATCAGTAAACTTTAAACTTATATTAAATAGAAATAAATATATACATCAAAACTTGAACATTTTATTTCATTACCAAAAACTCATATACCCCCTACTCTTTCTAATATATTTAAGTATTTCATTTCTAAGTATTGTCTTGAATTTATTGTTAGAACTTATTGTATATAAGTTTAGAAATACTTTTGTCGTAGATTTAGCGAGCGGTGTTTATGCAAAGAACGCGTTCAAGTTATACGACTATCAGAAAGACAAGTGGTATTTACTGATGGCCCACACGAGAGAAAAACGTGAACGTTGGCTTACCGCGTTTGCTGCGGAAAAACGACGCGTTTTACTCGATAAGTCAAACAATTTCTCTGTCGCGACTTTCAAGAGGCCGACTGAAACGAGCAGAAAAGGAAGAAGATTGTACCAACAGAAATCAAAGGGTAAAGTTTGATATTTGCGGTTGTTTGGTAGTTTTGGCTGGTTTTGATTCCATTGAAGGAATTTTTATAATGTTAAAGAAAAATAGAGATTTATATTGAATACATAATGCATTGTTTAAATAACACTAACTAGCCGCAGATAACTTATTTGCATCTGATTAAAGTATTGCTTACAATAAATTATATGATATAAAACACCTTTTGATATAACAGTAAAAATAATCATAATAGCAGTAAATCGGTTTATTACTGTAACTGAAGAGCGCAATAACAACAACAAAACAAATTTACTGTATCAGCGAAATGAATGTAGTTTTCTTTAAAATATTCTTGTTTTACTTGTCCATATTTAAAGTAATTCTTTTACTGAATAAATGATTAGAAATGTTTTCATTAATTGTATTTGTTTATTGCAGATAAACATGGATCAATGATGATGTCAAGTTATGATGACAAGAAGTCCTAGAAACATCTACTTTAAGTTTTAAAATAATTCTATCAAATACTCTGTCTCAAAATGTGATAAATGAAGATTTTGAAAAAATTTAATAAATACTGTATATACTTCTTTAATAAAACCGGAGTCTTTCAATATGCTTTATAACGCAGAATATATTAAAAATTGTAAATAGTTTTAATGTAGGCCTAGTTTGTTTATTTTTTGCTTTAAATTTGACGCCAGTACACTGTTTTAAAATAATCATAGAATTGTTTAAATTTGTCAATCACGTATTAAATATTTAGTTTCACAAAGTTTTAAATTATATTGTTTACTAATTATAATCTAATACAGTATTATGCAGAGTTAAAACGTAAAAAGTTTAACTTTACGTTTATTACATAAACGTTATTATAGTTATTATCAAAGTGCTTTGAAAATTTTCATAGTGAATTTTTAGCGAGCTTCACATTGCATTATACAATATAAATTGTTATATTAATATTA
>JAQIXG010001002.1:0-25282 GCA_034700105.1 Oconnorella tubifera | reverse complement strand
CGGTTGACATATTCTTGTTCGTCTCGACCTTCCGCATGATACGCCACAATTCCGCAATCGATACGACGCGAAATAAATTTCGGTAGCCTCCACCTTTTACATTTTGGGCTGTAGCCCAAATGTGGCTGATGCCACACTGGCAGCCCAATGAATAAACTGATGAGACCAGACACTAGCTACAATTTGGCACCATTCCGAAATCTCTATGACGTCAAATAAAAATTTAACTCCGTTTCGGCACTTTTCGGTAAATTAGTCTATCCCCCTTTAGTATTCCTATTTATTTGATTTTTTATTTGATATTCGACATATTCATAATTATCAGATTTTACATTGCTCCGTGAGACATTTAGAGTCAGGCAAATATTAATATAAAACTTTGAAATATTTTTAAATATTTTAAAAAACTTTTTATATATTCAGCAGAACATTTAACCTGAATTAGATTGGGACAGAAATTTTATTCGGTTCCCTCCATTCATAAGTTAATGTCAGGATATAATATTAGTGTCGCAATTTAAGCATAAATCCTAGTTGAATATACTAAATAAACGAAATAGAGACAAATGCATAAATTGTATTAACGATAATTCATGTCAAAAAATATAATTTTAATATAGAAACAAGGATTAATTTGGATAAAAAATTGAAAAATGAAATAGAATCACCTGCACAGACCACAGTCAATTTTAAAAAGAACATTGAATAAGAATTTTCATATTTCTGACTACCTTTCCCGCTGGGTGATAAAACATTTTTTACGTTAAAGGAGTAAGATTTTATAGATAACCCCCTCCCCCCTTATGACGATTTACTGAAAGATTTTTTGTTGGATATATGTTGAGACTAAAGATATGCAACAGAGAGCAAAATAAAGTAGAAAAGTCATCACCTTAAAAAATCTACGTTTTATTATATAGCACGCCGGCCACCGACCTCGGCAAACTAATTGTGAATCTATAAAAAACTTTTCTAATATTTCAAAATATAAAGACATTTGTCGGCGTGTTATGTAATACATGTACATTTTTTGTAGTAAACCCCCCCAAGCTAATTCCTGGTGACGCCAATAACTTTAGATATAATCAATCTAAGGCTGAGTGTTCCTTTATTATGTTAAATTATATGTTTCTTTGAAGTTACTGCAGAAAAAGATTTAGATATTTTTGTGCAAGATAATTAGTAAGTTTTATTACAGTGCTCTAACATAGATATAATGCAGTATGCATTGTAGAATTTTGATTCTCTGATGAATATCAAGTTAACTAAAAAAATATATTTTTCTATTTTGTGTGTCGAAATGTAGTTATTGTCATTTGGTTGTTTACGTAGTGTAGCAAGCACTGCTTGTTATCAAAAGTAGAATTTGCGATTATAGTGATTAATATAAGTCATACAGTCTTCAATCCCCATTGGTTACAATGTAAATACTGACTTAGTAGTCATGTAACTAAATGATTCATATCGTCGAGTCGTAATGATTCATGAATGAATCACAGAGTCATAAATGACTCAATAAATCATGCATGAACCAACGAATCGATATGATTCATCATTGAATCATCATCATCTTGACTATTAATAACTTAATAAAAATTCCTAAAGTTTAAACTCTAGGCTTATAATCTTTGGTGGTGACATTAAGTTACACAAATCCTTTAATTGATAATTAAATAATAATTAGGCGCTTAATTAACGTTTTCCTTGCGGATTCTTTCCTGAAGAAAACTACTGGTTTGGTTCGTTTACCGCCTTGCCTTGGACTGCTACAATGCAGTCGGAACAGTGATGACGGGGCTTGAACAGGGGCGTGGCAAAGTTGGCGGAGCGATTTACTCAATTTGTGAGTTACAAGTTAATGATTTAATCCTACAGTTTGTGTAGAATATTAAACACGGTTCATAGTAAGTGTTCTATCTGGCGCCATATCGGGCTCTCTGTCGGACGAATTAGAGAATTTTTTTTGCGTTGAAAACATATATTTAGAGACCAAATACATGCAATTCGAGCCAAGATTAAGTGTTAAAAAAGTTATCTTGAAAAAATAGGCAATTTCTGGCTTTGATAATGTTTTTTCTCCATTTTGATAATGTATTTTTTCGAACACACAGTTCACGCAAAGCTCTATCGGGCGCCCTGTCTCAAGTGTGAATAGCTCTATGCTTATAACAGTGTTTGATTTTTTTCTTGGACCTAAATTCGCGAGTAGCACCCGGCGACTCAAGAAGAAATATTGACATGTTAATTTTTTTTCGAGTCGCGGAGCTCGACGCGCGACGAGAGTCTCATGTAAACGAGCCATTAAAGTTTCTTTCTCGAAAGAACTACTTTTTTCATTTCTTGCACCGAGAAAATTGTTTCAAACTTCCTGCAGAATTAAAAACAGTATTATACTTCTTTTCGTAATATACTAAATATAACAATTAGAATTTTAATTTACATATAAATATTTGCGGCATATAAACTGTCATAAGGAGGCATATAAAGTTGATGTAAGGAGCTATTACGTTTTACTATGTTTATTTATTTTTTGTTACAAAACAATGTATTCGTAATATTCATAATATGCATAATATTTACTCTCTCCCAATTTGGAAGCTAACAATAAAAAATAATATTTATTAACATTCAAAATCTCTAATTTCATGTGATGATATTGTGGCCTATTTTTTAATGTTTTTATTTATATTTAATTCATTTTTTGATTACGTAAATATGCCAACCCCGTTCCCCCCCTATATTGCCCCCCCCCCCCTCCGTCCCCCACATCCGGTTGAAGCGAATTAGCCAGTTGGTCTTTTTGTAGGCAGTATTTGCCAGACTGTGATGCAGCAAATTAGCCAGTTGGCCTTTTTGTAGGCAGTATTTGCCAGGCTGTGATACAGAAAATTATCCAGTTGGACTTTTTGTAGGCAGTATTTGCCAGGCCCTTACTGTACAGCGACTTATTTGAAACTTAAGATTTTATTGCTGTCTGTACAATAGCTGCTAAGAAGCGGCAGCAGAATTTATGTGCACCGTGTATTAAAGATAATAGTTTGTACAGTTACATGTATTGAAATAATTGTAATTATTTCGCTGTATCACAGTCTGGCAAATATATTGTTATTAATAATAATAAAACTATTTTGAGTGTTGTCTTATGCAGAGTCTGGTTGATCATCTGCCGGTCCGTTGCGTATATAGAAGTTCTTGATGATGGCTGTAAAGAAGCGTATAAACTCTTCTTCGAACAGGTTCATTTTCATAAATAGGGTGTAAGACTAATGATTTCAGTACAAAATGACTGATTTAAATAGAATTCAAATTACTACAGGTCAATTTCAAATTCTAAACCATAATTTGATTATAATTATATTCTTAACCGCTAATTAGGTTCTAATCTTAAGCTCTAAAGACACCTAAATATTAATCTTAAACTGTAATTTATAACCCTATCCCGAATTAGATTAAGTTTGTACGAAAATAGTATGAATAGTATTTTAAATACTAATAGTTTTTAAAAAAAGTAGTATTTATACGAAATAGCATTTTGTACCGAATTCGTCGTAAACCAGGATAATACTGTTGCTGATAAATTAGTAAACTTTAATGATTTTTTTAAATTTTGGAAAGCAATTATTACCGCTTTACTGATAATAAAACTGTAAATTAACAGTAGAATTGGAGGGAGGATACATTTTCAGTAAATATAATATTTCTGAATAGAAATCAAATAATATATCTCAGCTGATGCAAGTTTGCTGATGACACAACAACAAAGTGCATCAGAAGCTGCAAGTAATTTTGATGAAGTAAAATTTGACTGAATCAATCAACAGAATGAATTCTTTTTTGCACTTTGGTCTGTTTTTAATGATAGTGTTTAAAAATACTTTATAAAAGTTTAGATAGATTTCTCTGTTATTGTTTAGTTATGCGGCAGGTTAATTTCAAAAATTGTTAATTTTTACAAATTTTTATTCAATGAAACTTCATACATTTTCATTTGTTAATAAAAGTTTTTGATATTTTTTGCTGCATCGTAATATATGTAGGTTATGTATTACTGTTTTTTTTATGTATAGATCGAAAGCTGGTGTGAATGATGAAACAATTTTTAACATCCAAATCTGGACCTGCATTATATTTGGCTTGATTCACGTTTTCTTCATTTATATTGGTATAATCAATGTTGGTTATGATTTGATCAATGTTGGTTATGATTTGATCAAGCTTGGCTGTTTTTTGGTTTGCGTCACTCACAATTGGTCACGGATGTATGGTACTGTGACTTTCATTGGACAAGGATGGTTGAGAATGAAATTTGGTTTTTGTCTACTGGTCAGTGAAGTAGTCTTTGAAAGTTTGTTTTATTATTTTGATAGATAGAGTTCTTGTTTAATGTTGTTATGAAGCTCAATTAACATACAATGATCTTGATAGGTACATTGATATTTTAAGTTTATTGATAATTGTCAATCGATAATTAATCATCGATGATTATTAATAAGCTTAATGATGACCTGCACTCATCATTAATTAATAATTATTGATTTGATCTTGATTTTATTTAAAAAAGATACAATTCCAAAAATGATTGGCTTCAGTCATTATCAAGAAATATCATTAGCTGCTTGATTAGATTCATGGTTTGCTGTAAAATTAAATAAATTAAAGTTAAAAAAAAAAAATTAAAGGTCAATTTAAAAACATATCTCAGGCGCAGGTGTCAAGTTTATCGCTTTACTAAAGGATGCAGCAAGTTAGCGAAATATTGCGTTAGAGGAGACTCGAATCTTTGATATCTCTATTCCAAATCTGGCATTCTACCGCTTCACTAACGGTCTTTATGCACAAGCTTTGTTTTAATTGTTTTACCCTGCAATTGATGACTTATTTATAATAAGTAATTACTTTGAAATAACTGGATTGTTAAGCTTCACTGAAAAAATAAACACATAAAAGTAAATAAATTTTTAACAATTAAACGTATTTAAACATGCATTTATTTCTTTATAAAGTTGCAATAGGTTTTTATTTTGTTTCTTAACGTTATTATTATTATTGTTATTTTTGTTATCATTGCGTATTTAGATGATACATCAGTTGACAGAAATTCGCGCATGGTTTGTGGTTATGATGGAAGTTGCTATTTGGTGCTTTTCCGTGGCCTTTTCCGTCACATTTACGGTTGAGATAGTTCTACGCATCGCAGAAGGTATCCTTGTATTTAGTACATTTTGGTATAACTGCCAAGTTTTTGAATTTCATATAACTTCATTAACAATGTGTATAGATATTTAATTATCATACTTTGAAAGAAATATACTTTTTATATTCAGTTTTAATTTGTACTTGTTACTTGTTTTCTAGATTTATAGTTTAATTGTATATCTGATTGAATATTAGTAATTTTTAGTATGTGTAAATGAAACTTACAACTTGTCGTCTCATATATAATGTTTAATTTTTAATTTTTACCAATTGATAGATGAACGGATTTTGTAACAAGTATGCAAATTCTAATGTGAGATAAATATTATAGTCACATAGACTATATATCATGAGTATATAATGACAACAGTTTGTGTTGTATGTTTTTCTATAGATATAAGACTTATAGAGCGAACTGAAGAACGGGTAATCCAGAAAATTAGACGGTAACTTGTATTCTGTATCTATCAAATTATAATTAGTCAAGATTATATCGTATATCGTATGTGAGAGAACATTACACATGTGGAAGTACATTTGGGCCTATGCAGAGTTGTATTGTTTCAAGCCAGGAGCTGGATATATTTGCTTTGATAGAAAATTATTCTTTGATATATAAGTAGTTTGTGTAAATATATTATGACATCAATAGCTCTGATTAAATTAGCTAACTTTATCAATTTATTAGCGGAATGCTGAAAAGCAATAGTTTTATGAAGTTAATTCAATTAATTGACTGCGGTGATATTATATGCAGTTTTTAGCAAAAGTTAATAGTGCTTATTCATGCACTATTTCTAAATTTAAATTAAAAAACAAAGTGAAAACTTGTTAAATAACAAGAAATTATAATTAAAATGTTTAAATTTAGTTCTTTTGGCTTAGACTTCTAAGTTTTAATGATGTAACATCATCAAGACATGATCATGCACAGGTGAACTGCATTTAAGTCTTCAAGTTAAATGCTCGTAACGTACTGTTTAAGAAACAATCGCTAAATGCAGATTTTGTTAGGAGACACATAAAATTTTGATGATCAGTGCTAAACTGTCACATAACCCAAGCCTCTTTGACACTCCATGAATTTTCATTTGTGGTGCATCCAAGAGATCATTAGATTGACCAGATCTTTTAACATACTTTGTTAAACCCGTTTACATCTATTATATTATAACGGAATTTGCTTGTGGGTTGTTTCTAAGATTGTGCTAACATTCTGGTAAGCATTTTTTTGTATATATCTCTGATATTAATTTGTCAAAATTATTTACTCAATAAAATTATGAACATTTTAGTTTATTTAGTCAAATATTGAAATTTTCTAATGTTACATCTGTATATTGTATCTCTCAGATGCTCCTGGTATCGCGGACACGGCAGGAATAGAAACGGCTACATCTTTATCGTTAGCGGCATTCTGCCAAAATATGCTAAAGTCTTAATACAACGGCTTTCATGCCACTTAGATGCCTTCAAATTTAACGTTACTCAAACTTCAGGAATAGGAGTTCCACTGGTTAGACAAGATCATCATATAGGTTCTGGTCACAGCATCAGTACGGAAAAAGATCGGGGTGTATTTACGGGTTGTTTTGATGGACCTAGTGTTAAAGAGTTTGGCGTTAGCGTGAAGCATTTGCTTAAAACTCTTTGGACTCCTCTATGTACTGGAAAGGTGTGGCGTACTGATAGGTACATTGGTACAACTATAATGAATTTTGACTCTGTTACAAGTGTGTCAGGGTCAAAATATACCACAGACTTGGCAATCATTAATCTCATACCTTCCTGCAAGATTGAACCTACAGTAATTATCGAAGGCACTGCGTTTAATTTAAAATTATTTCGCGATGATGAATCCGCTATTGGAAGCAATGTTCCTAATCTTCTTTTATATGGAGAGGTTTGGCTTCTCGATCAGGATCGTAATGTTGTTAAGGGTATTGTGAGAACGCAGTATACTGAGCTTCCGAATGGCCCAAGTGATATTTACTATAATGTCATTGAGATTACAGAAGATATGACGAGAATGAAAAGTATAGGTAGGCCTGGTGATAGTGGTGGTATAGTTTGTTTGGCCCCAAAGCCAGGCAGCAGAGAGTTAACTGTTTTCGGCATGCTCATTAGTTGCTATAAGTATAAAAATGCTATTGGTGAATATACTGGAAACACGAGCACCATCGCAGTTCATCTTCCAACTATTCTTGATATTCTCGTTAATGATGAAGAGATTAGAAAAAGTCTAGTCAAAGATCTTAATGTGAAGATAAATTTTGCTGATTTTACGACGTGTGATAAGAATATTGCAATAGTGAGTGACAATGTGGCTAATGCTGGAGATTTGGCGACTGGTGGACTTGCAGAGTCATGATCAT
Organism: Oconnorella tubifera; assembly: GCA_034700105.1. Lineage (NCBI taxonomy): Eukaryota > Metazoa > Annelida > Clitellata > Enchytraeida > Enchytraeidae > Oconnorella > Oconnorella tubifera. Next base: position 17,711 of record JAQIXG010001002.1, on the reverse strand, counting down.
GATTTGTTTTACTTGTGTCTCAGTCATATCCAGTGTGCTGTCTATAGAGTTTATTGAGATATAACTCGTTTGGCAAATATGTCAGGGAGTTAATTTTATATCAATGAGGTTGGCTTCTTTTATATAAACATAGCATATCAAGAAAGATATCATTTGAAAAAATTTATAAGTGAGGTTTTATTTAACTGTTTTGTGCAATATTTGTGAATCTAAATTTCTTTGAAAGTTTTATTTATTTTTTATGTATGGCTTTGGTTTTTGTCATTTGTAGCAATATTTAAAAATTTTTTTGTTGACTTATCTTGATTAAGTTGTCATGTTAATCTTGAAAGAGAAATTAAAATGATGAAATTCAAATTGACAAAATCGTTAATGATGAAATATTTTGTTTGTATGGTGTCAATTATAATGCATTAATTTATATTACGCATTAACTTATGTTTAACGCATTAAATTATATAAATTATAAAAGCCACATAAACTTCATGGAGGCCAAACAAGATATGCTTTATACCGGATGTAACAAGTGTTTCTGATTAAAGCTAGTTTGTTATTTAACGCAAATCATTTCCTCTTGAAATTGAATCTTGTTATATTTATTTGTTAAGGTTTCATTTTTAGTCATTTTAATTATCTAATTTTAATCATGTTCATTTTCTGTATTGATTTTCATAGTATTTACAGTTACATTACAAAATGTAGAACATATTTGCTGTTCTGGTTCTACAGCGTCAAGTAATTTTATGCATATAAGTTTCTACTCTTGTACTACACTTTGGTACGTTTTCTTATGCTTTTTTCATAGTATCGTGACAGTTGGTCTATTGACATTTGGTCAACTATGATATTTGATATGCTATATTATGTATAGGAGTAGGGTTGGCATTATGGTTATGGTTAGAGATATTGTTAGGTTTATTAGACCAATTTGTTGAACCAAATGTCGGTAGACTGATTTACTATGATATTATGGTTAGAACTAGAGGTGGCTTTTTGGTTAAGGCTAGAGCATAGGTTCATTAGATAAAATTGTTACACCAAATGTCTGTAGAACAAATGTCAATGATTGAAGTGTTCTATATGAAAAGTGGTTAGACCAATGTAACTACTGCTCTTTATGTTTTATATATACATTGGTGCTATTTTGATCTAGCTCTATGGCAAATATAAAACACTATTTGATTACCATTTGCTTGGAATATAAGGTACTGCATATAGCTGCTTGTTATGCGTTTTTTTTATAGTGCATTATACAGTTTAGTTGTATGTTACGTGCCTAATATGCGATTTTTTTAGTAATTGCAGTTTCTATATATCTATAAAGGGTATATTATAATTAATTAAAATGCATAATGAATTTTACATTGTGGCTTAACAGTAAATAGAAACGTATTTTCAAGAATTTAAAATTTGTGCATTTTTGTACTAAGGAGTTTTTAGTATAAATATAGTCAAATAGTATATAATATTTAGTCAAATTATAATATATAAATAATAATATATAGTCTATAAATTATAATATATAGTCAAATTTTAAGTAATAATTGGTAAGTTAGGTTAAAAGCTTTTATGATTTTGTTATCAGATTGATTTATTAGCCAATTTTAGATTTATAAGAATTTTAGATAATTTGATTTGTTTATCTATTTGATTTGTTAACTAACTTTTAGCTTTAAATAATTGTTTTATATTAATATTTAGAAATTCAAAATATGCTTGAATTATTTGTTTTTAACGTAATCATTGGTAATCTATTATTTTATCGAACTGCTGTTGGATTTTTGAGAAGTGGTATTTGCTTGTTTGTTCATTGTGTAAAAATTGCTCATTAAATGACTTCACTTTACTGTTGTAGTTTTTACTGTTCGTTTACTGCTTGATTTAGTTCTAGATTGCTCGGTTTAATTTATTGATTTTATTTCCCTCCCATTTGTTATTTTGTGCCACTTGACTTTTTTTATACCCTGAGACAGTATATGATGCTAAAACTGGTGATGCACGCATCGTGATGCACGTATTAATTTTTTGTTCTATTTTCTTAATTAGATTTATTTAGTAAGTTTTCTAATGTACTTGGTTCTGAGTGTTATTAAGCATAAACATCTAGGAGTAAGTAAACATCTCATTCCTAATATATTACATACTTGTGCTGATCTGACATTTACCAACGAACAATCAAACGGATCTCATTTAAGATACCTTTATTGACTGTTTTGGATTTTTGTATTCTATAACAATCAAATTTGTAGTTCTAGTTTTACCATTTTTCATAAATCTACTTTTTGTATACAACAATTTATATATTGACTTTTAGCTATTTTCTTTATTTACCGTAACCCTAAACCTAGCCATGACGACCAAATTCCTTTATTCTATTCAGAATCTGTGCAGACAAACTGTCAGTATACGAAAAAGTTCTTATACAAAAATCGTGATGTTCCAAAATGAGTATAGAAATTGTCGAGATACGAATATTGTTTTCCCGTCATATATATTCTATTTTCTTGGTTATAATTTGCGTGTTAACCCCATTAAATAATCCCTGTTGAGCGATAATGACATAATAATGTGAACATCATAATCGCTGATCATGTGCAGTATTTTAGCTTTTATTATACATAGTTGCCGGTAGTTGTTAAGATATTTTTGATATACCGCATTCAAGTATTATTCCACATTTATTCTGATTATTATTATTTTTATAATGCGACAATTTGTCTAAGTCTTTCTTGCTGTCCCGCTGTTTAATTTTAATTTTTTTATTTTACAGTTTCTTGAAATTCGTGTATTCTATTTTTTAGTTATCGCATTAAATTTCTTGTGAACTGACTCTATGGGTCATTATAAATTTTGCTCATCAACGTAATAATATCATGTAAATATATTATGACAAATATATATATATATTATCATAATTGGCTGTTATTTGGACTATTGGCTAATTTGTGTGTATTTGCTTCTGTTATCGTGAGCTCTATCCCCAATTCTTGACAGATTTCGACCAAGCATTGACCAACTAAGCTATAAATCATTAACCTACGTGACCTATAACCTAAAAATTCTAAAAATTGACATTAATAAGTCAAAACTACCTTTTTTCATTATTCGTTAACTATGCGAAATGTTGCATTTAAAAATCTTTAAATGGATAACGATTAGATAGTCATGAACTGCTATAATCTTAAATAATATCTTGATTTCTTGTCAAGCTCTTCAATTATATGCGGAATAAAATGACAAAAAATTGACCTTTTAGGACTTTTTTCTTTCTAGCCTATGAATTTGGCCCTTCCTTGGACAGGTTTAAGTTCTTATTTTTTATAAATTGCATTAATCATCGACATTCCTAGTCTTTTTTTGAATTTAGCATTTAACTATTGAGTCACTGTCTTTCTGTTTGCTTTTTGTGTTACTTTGAATTGTTTCTTTTTTATCTGTTATTATTTGTTTGTGCTAAATTTTGACCATCAACGTAATTATATAAAATAAATAAATATGTAAATGTATTTGCGTAATATGTATAAAGAATAAAATATATTGTTTAAAGCAAGAATAGAGGTTTTGGAGCTTGCAAGAAAAGTACAATAGAATTATTTATGTAGATAAATAATGTCAAGAGCTTATTGACATTTTTGAATTAATTTAACATTGCAATACAGACAAAGCAATACAGCAAGGCAATACAGTGTGAATAAATTTTACAATTAGAAAAGTACATTTTATTTTACATCGAGTTTTAACATTAAGTGTATACGAATTAATTTGTTGCTGCAAACGTGTCGTTGAGTTCATTTCAGAGTCAACTTGCCTGTCTTGTCTTGTCATATTTATAAATGAGCTTGATTTCTATTTATATTATTATTGATTTTGTGTAATTGAGTCATTTTCAGTAATTTTAAATGGGCTTAATTTTACTTTGTATTAGTTATTAAATGAAATATGGTCATTGTAGCTAAACTAATTGTAGATATATTCTGCATAGAATGCGTTGAATTTTCATATTCATTATTTCTTTACAAATTGATGGAGACAATTTTTCTGCAAAATTGTAAGCCTAATCAAAATGGGAATCGATGAGAAGTAATGTCAGTGAATGTATGTCAAAAGTAATAAGTTGATCTCAAGATTGAATTATATATTTTTTATTAAAAGAAGAATTTTACTTGAATGGTTCTCTAAAAGAAAGACATACAAAGTATTTTTTCAGAATTTGCAAATACATAATAAATGTATTTGCATTTACTTCATTCCAAATCTTAGTGGTATTTGCTATTCTATCGAAATTTATTTAATATCACAATACATGTCTTGTTGCCTAGTTTGTATATGTGTTTTTAATGTAGGCAACCTAGTAAATCAGTAACTATTTTGCTTTTTGTTTAAATTCATGTCGCTCTAAACATAAATTTCATTCATATCTGTTGTTTTACTATTTCAGTTTAGTTTAGAATTGAACAGTAATCGAAAGACTGTTAGGTTTAATTTAATAACATTTTAACTTGTACGTTAAATTAAACTTAGAACAAGAATTCATTACAGTATTTTGTAGAAGTGTATATAATTTTATTAATTTTCTATTTTGTGTGAATATTTGTTTAAAATTATAAGGATTATTGCAACTAGATACAAATATATATGTAAATTAGAAACGATTCTAAGAATAAGAAATGGTATTCTGATATGTTTTTAAATCTTTATTTGATTGCTTTATTGACTATTTGAAAAAAAATCATTATCGACGACGATAATTATACAATTTGCATTACTGTTTGAATTTAAATCATGTAATTACTTGTAGTTTTCATAAGATGAGTTTTTAATTAAAATTACATTGTTACTTTGTGTTTTTTGTATGACCTCTGTATAAACGTCTGTAGTCAGAACTTTTTAATTTCTGTTATTATTCAATAGTATACTGATGGATAAAATTGAAATTATTAATAAAATAATGATAATAATAGAACGTAAAAGTGTACCGGTATGCTTTATTTTAAGAGCAGGGCTTGCAATAATAAAGTGTTCTAAGAACCAAAAAATCAATGTAATCTACTGAAAGAAAAAAAAACATCAAAAAACAACAAAAAGTATTAAAATTGCGATTATCTGCTTAATTTTGCCTCTTAAATCTTAAATTATTATCCCTTTGGGGGAATTTTAACTTTTTTGGACCTACAAAATACGTATCAATCTTTTTTTTTAATTCGCTGGTATGATGTTGTTTCTTCGTCATAAAATATTCCGTTAAATGTCGTTGACTGCGCACAAATCATGAAAGACAAACTAAATCGATATGCTTAGAAAGGACAGCAACATGATCATTAATCAGCAATAAATTCTAAATTCTATTAAGGTATAAGAATATCGTCTATAGCCTATGTTATAAAGTCCAATAGTGAAATAAAAGCCTATTTCTTTAAACCTGATGATCACTTAGTATTATATGATTGCACAATGGCTTGTAAAAATTAAAAACTACAAAATATATGTAAACTTTTCATATATAATTGTCTAATATATTTCTTTGAAACCATTTACCTCAATTCAATATAACTGCTTTAAAATTTAAGTGTATTTTGAATGACTCATCCCGTCATATATTTGGATGGTCTTGTAATAAATAAATATATATATACAAAAGATAAGATCCTAAAAAATGCTCATATTGATAAATTACGAAGCTAATTAACTAATTTTATTCGTGGTCGTATCTATGAAAATTTAACTGTAATCAGGACAAATGATTTGAAATGAAAGTTACATATATCTTACAAATTTTGCATTCTGTTACAATTATCTTCTTTGCTTTATTTGTCGGAATATCTGTCTCGCTTGTCACTAAGTGGGGCACTGTGGGGGGGAAGCGTTTAATTCCTAGAAAAATAAGGCAGGGAGAGTCAACCGCTTTCTCAGTCTTAAAGTTTAAGTTTGAAATCATATTACGAATGTTGTTTATAAGTTTAGGTCGCACAAAAGAAGAGTTTTTCTTTATATCTTATAAAACATTTAAGGCATCAGATGGAATAAGAGGAGTTGTAATTTTTCACTGCTCTATGAGAACTATAACCTCATATAAAGCATATGCTTCAGCAGTGTAAGCAGAGATCATCTGAGATTCTAGTTGAAAGAGAAAAGTTATAGCTAGGTATCCATATATCAATACCTGCTTTCCCATCAGGTGTAAAAGAACCATCCACAAAAATATTTGTGGAGTGAGGATAAGCAGTGTTGATGAAAAGTTCTAAATCATCGGAACCTAAATTAAGGAGTACAGATTTCCTTTCTGTGTCAGCCAAAGAACAGTTGTCAAGAAGTTCATTGCGTTGAACATAGTGGTCACCAGTGAGCTGTCAATTGGTAACAAACAGCCAACGGTAATAAGACTATTAATACTCTGAGTATAAACACAGTCCCACTTTAACTGTAATTATGATAGCGATAATCTCTTAGTAAGATCTTTGCTGTATTGAAATTTATAAGACTAATCCTGTAAAGATATTTCAATAAGATGCCTTCAGTTCTAAGACTATTTGACATCTCACCACACTCGGCTAACAAAGAAGAGAGTGGGGTCCCTCTGATGGCACCAGTAGGAATAACAAGAGCTTTAATTATATTGAATAGAATCGATCAATTTAAGATTGGTAAGCGATGCGCTATTATAGGCCTATACAACACATCCATAATCAAATAAAAAGATCTTATTGTGGCTTTATAAATAAGAAGGTGATTCTTTTTTGAGGCTGCCCAGAGGGTGCCACTAACAGCTCGCATCAGGTTTAAACTTTTTGCTCTTTCACAAGATATAAAATATGAGGTTTCCAAGTGGTTGTGTACGTGAATTGTATCTTGCACTGCTTGTGACCAAACATAGAATTTGCGATTTTATTGGTTAATAATTTTATTGGTTAATAAAACCAACCTAACCCTTCCGATAAAAGATAAGATCCTAAAAAATGCTCATATTGATAAATAACCGATCTAACCCTTCAGTTTGGTATGCCTAGAGCCTAGCTAGCGCTAGGCATAGCATTTTAACCAATAAAATTATTAGCCAATAAAATTGCAAATTCTATGGTGTCACAGCCTACTGTGACAGCACACCTACCTAACTGCCAAGGCCAAAGGCTAGATCTATATGGCTCGCCTAGCCTTTAGCGGGAACGATTAACGCCTAAGAGGCGGGGCTTATTGCAAGCGAAGGTCTTTTGTGATATTTGTGAACTTTGTCTTTATTGGTTCTCTGCGCGTAAAAATTTTAATTAAAATTAATTTGTTAATGTTAAAAATTTCATTTGTAATTCTGCTAAAATCTAAGTCGATAAAGTCACAGCCGTTCCTAGCCCTAACATTAATGGTAATGCTAACGCTAATGTTAACTCTTGTAAGCGTAATGTTTTTATTTATTCCCATAACACTACTCATTATCGCTCAAACAGTTTTTCTGTTTCCAGTGATGTTAGGTCTCGAGACCGGGTCTCGTCTCGAGACCTGGTCTCGTCTCGAGCCCGCATCGTTTTTGAGGTCTCGGTCTTGGTCTCGAGTCCAAACGCTCGGGTATCAGTGTTGGTCTCGGTCTGGAAGGATCAGGTCTCGGTCTTGAGAAAAAAGTCTTGAAAAATTTCAAGACCTTGATATCTTCTTGATTGAAATTTCAAGATTGAAATCTTGAATTTTGTGCTCGGTACAAATATTACCAAAAATTGTTGATAAAAATCTCGCAAATGCAGCTAAAAAGTAATATTATGGTGTTCAATTTAAGTAGTCATTTCTGATGCACCCATTTATCAGTTATAAGTAAAATGGAAAAATGTGCGCAAAGATCTGTGCGTTTTCATTTCAGTTTTTGCTTTCACTTGTGTTAATATGTATTAATTACAACTAGCGTAGTATACTAGCGGCAAAATCATGTGCATTTGCTACTATGTACGGTATTACAGTATAAAAAAGTAAGAAAATTATTAAAACAATATATAGACAATGTAGAAAGTAATAAACCTGACCATTATATATTACAGTAATTTATTACAGGTTAATACAAAATTAGAAATAATATAAATAACCCTAATTTCATTTGACTATTATTACCTTTTTATGTGCGTTTGACAATATTAATGATATTGATTAGCCTCTGATTGTGACTGCACATTGTGTCAAATGTTGTATTTTGTAATATTGCGATTGTGTTGCAGTTTTGGATGTAGTAAATTGATGGTGATAACAGTGTTTAAATTTTGTGAGTTATTTAATAATTATGATAATGTCAGTCATTGTAACTGTTTATTGTGTCTGATGATTTTTTTTTAAAATTTCGCATAATACTTTTTAAAGTATTATGTATAATAAGTCGCCAACGTTTGATGGGTGGTTCTTAACAAGTCTTGCATAGACCTGGTGATTTTGATCTTGATCTAAGTTTGTTTTATGTCTCAGTCTTCGTTTCGGAGCATCTGGTCTTGGTCTTGAAGCTCATGGTCTTGGTGGGTCTCGAATCACTTGGTCTTGGTCTTAGTCTCGAATCTTCAGGTCTTGGCCTTGTCTTAGTCTTGACAAAAAAGGTCTTGTTAACATCACTGGTTGTTTTTGCATAATCTGTATTTTATTCTTAACTAGCAGTAAAACCCTTCTAAGAACGGGATCTAATAATTATTTAAAGGTTTTTTGGAATAACTACATTTTAGGAAACCCCTCATAAAATTCGTTAATCGTCATAGAGAATAATTTGAAATCTCTCCTGCCCCCCATAATTCAGGTACGGGTAATCCAGCTCACCCCTGAATTATGGGTTGGGCTGGATTTACTTTTATACCCCCTTCATCCCTAATTGTCAGTATTAAAATTGTTCAAAAACATGTTTTCATCAATATCGGCTAAATTAGCGATGGGACGCCGTACATTGATTCAGGTCAATGTAAGCCAATATAGTCTCACGACTAAACTTTCAAACCCCTTTAAAATGTTCCTACCTTAAGCTCCAAAATGGGATTTTTTCATTAAAATTACAAATAAGCGTCATGTTTCATATTTTTCCTGATGATGGGGAAATGATATCAAAATGCATTGCAACCCCAAATCCTACCTCCCCACAAATCCCAATTTAATTTTAATAAAAATGATCACTATCACATTTTACATAAGAACTTCAGACCATTGGATGTTAATATGTTTCAAAGTTAGTTACAGAGAGTGATTCATGTTGAGGACAACAGATGACAAGAGCATTGCATGATTTACTACTTTGATTAATTGCTTTATAGGATTTTTCTTATAAAGCAAAGTTTATGTGTTAAATTTTAAAACTGAAAATTCTGAGTGAATGGGGTATGAAAGTAAAAATAAGTAGCCCGCCCCTTAATTTAGGAGGAATAGGCTAGATTTTAAATTAGTATCTATAACGGTTAACAAATTTAAGGAGGATTTTAGCATTTTTCTAAACTGCCGTTATGCCGAACTCTGAGTTTAGAAACAACAGCACAGTCGATGTCAATTATATATTAAGATAATAGTTTTTACAGTTACTCATGTTGAAATAATGTCAATAAACAAATCTATTTTGAGTGTTGTCTTATTTGACAGGTAGCCAGACTAGGTGATCGTCTGCCGGTCAATTGTATGTATAGAAGTTCTTGATGATGGATGTAAACAAGAGTATAAACTCTTCTTCGAACAGGTTCATTTTCATAAACGAAGTTGTTAGACTAATGATACATAATAATAATAAAGTGTAAGACTAATAGTGATAGTTGATATACTTGAAGATATATATGAATTTTTGGCATCTTTTACTGCTTTACTGATGGTAAAATCTGCTTTAAATTAGAATCCTGGATTCCTGATCTTTGGTAAATATTTTTGTAAATATCTTTTGTAACTTTACACAGCAGAAAAGTGCATCAGAAGCTGCAAGTAATTTTGATGAAGGAAAATTTGACTGAATAATCAACAGAATGAATTCTTTTTTGCATCTTGGTCTGCTTGTAAATAGTGATAGGATAATTAATAGTGTTTAAAAATCCTTTTAAGAAAGTGCAATAGATTTTTCTGTTATTTTCTATTTGTGCTTTTGCATCAGGTTAATTTGTGCAGATTTTTATTTAATAGAACTATAAATTTTAATTTGTTAATAAAAGTAAGTTTTATTAAAATTGAGCATTTTATTCTTTGAGTTCTAGTTTTAGTTTATGCTCAGAATAACGATTATAAAACTACAACAGTTTGTGTTGCACATTTTCTGTAGATATAGGACTTGTAAAGAGATCTGAAGAAAGGGTAATCCAGAAAATTAGACGGTAATTTGTGTTCTATATCTATCATATTTTAATTTGTGTAGATTATATATGTATATAGTATGTGAGAATTCATTACACATGTGCTTTTGGGCCTATGCGGAGTTGTATCGTTTCAAGCCAGGGACTTGATATCTTTGCTTTGATGGACAATTATTCTTTGATATAATATTTAAGAAGTTTGTGTAAATATATTATAACATCAATTGCTCAGATAAGATTGCTAAGCGCGTGAACAGTATCAATTTTTTAGCGGAATGCTGAGACGCAATAGTTTTATTGAGGTCTATTAAATTAGTTTACTGCGATGACATTATATGCAGTTGCTAGCAAAAGTTAATAGTGCTCATTCAAGCACTGTTTTTTAGTAAATAATATAAATTTAAAGACAACATGAAATTTTGTTAAATGACAAGAAGTTATAATTTTATTTTTTAATTTATAATTTTGGATTAGACTTCTAAGGGTTGTAGTGATATAACATCATCAACACATGCTCATGCACAGATGAACTACATTTAAGTATTTATGTTAAATGCTCGTAATGTAATACTTAAGAAACTACCACTGATTTACTGCAATTTTAATTAAATTACTGCAGATTTTGTTAGGCAGCCACATAACATTTTGATGATGTTTTATATGAACCTGTTTCGGTCTAAAGCTGTTGCATAATCTTTGACACTGCATGAAGTTTCATTTGTGGTGCATAAAACAGATCAGTAGAATGACCAAATTGTTAATATATTAGTGTTCTATAACTTTAACTATGTTACACCCGTTTACAATGGAATTTTGCTTGTGGGTTGTTTCTAACATTCTGCTAACCTTCTGGTAAGCTTTTTTTATATATATCTCTGATATTATTTTGTAAGAATTATTTAGTCAGTAAAAATTGTAAACATTTACTTTATTAAGTCATATGTTGAAATTTCTAATGTTATATCTGTATATTGTGCCTCTCAGGTACTCCTGGTATCGTGGCTATTTCAGAAATAGTAACGGCTACATCTTTATTATTAGAGGTGTACTGCCAGATTGTGCTAAAACATTAATACGTCGGCTTTCTTGTCACTTAGCTGCCTTTAAATTTGACGTTACTCAAACTTCAGGAATCGCAATTCCAATGGTTATTCCAAATCAGCCTAGGCCAGATCAGCCTATGCCAGATCATCATACGCCAGATCATCATATCGGTGCTGGTCATGTCATCTGTACAAAAATGTATGGACGTGCTTTATTCACGGGTTGTTTTGAAGGATCTAATGTCAAGCAGTTTGGCGTTAGCGTAAAGCATTTGCTTCGAACTATTGGGACTCCTCTATGTACTGGAAAGGAGTGGCGTACTGATAGGTACATTGGTACAACTACAATGAATTTTGACTCTGTTACAAGTGCGTCAGGGTTAAAATTTACTGCTGACTTAGCAATCATTAGTCTCGTATCCTCCTGCACAATTGAATCAACAGTAATTATTGAAGACGTCGTGTATAGTCTAAAATTATTTCGCGATGATGAATCTGTTATTGGAAAAAATGTTCCCAATGTTCCTTTGGAAGAGATTTGGCTACTCAATCAGGATGGTTGTGCTATTAAGGGTTTTGTAAGAAGACTCCTTCCTGAGCTTCTTGACTATAGTTACGTTAATGTCATTGAGATTATAAAAGATAAAACAACAATTAAATCTATAATTAGGCCCGGTGATAGTGGGGGTTTAGTTTGCTTAGTCCCAAAGGGAGACAGCAGAGAGTTAACTGTGATTGGCATGGCCATTAGTCATTATGATTACAAATATACTTCCGGGGAATTGACTGGAGACACGAGCACCATCGCAGTACATCTTCCAATCATTCTTGATATTCTCGTTAAAGATAAAGAGGTTAGAAAAAGTCTAGTCAAAGATCTTAATGTGCCAAAAAATTCTGTTGATTTTACGACGATGCCCATTTCTCCGGTGTTGCAGTTTACACTTGCAGTGGCAAGTGATGATGTGGATAATGACGGAGATATGGCGACTGGTGGACTTCTAGAGTCATGATTTGTTTTACTGGGTTACTGTTACAATTGACGATAGATAAATGATAATGATAATTGTTTTGTGATTTTGTTGTATATATACCATTTGGTTTATATTTTATATATTTAATATTATATTTTATAAAATTGAATTGGTGTAATAACTTGATCAATGTAGTCCGATTAGTGGATATTTTTTATGCTTCTTGTTTTAAATAATGGTTACACTTTATTTTAAGTTGGTAGCTTTATTGTAAAGGAATTCTGCAATTGGTATATAAGCACGAATGAAGGCTTGTATTTCGTTATTGGATTTGAGAATTAAGATACTCTGGATGACTGGTGCTCAACACATTAGAGCGACTTTGTATTAGATACACTAAGCAATCTTTTTATAATAGTATTACTATTCTCATCTGGAATATATACATGCGTGTTGCCTTTCATTCATATCCAGCGTATTGTCTATAGAGTTTGTATAGATACAGTGCTTTTGGACCGACTGATATAATTCTTATATCATTTAGGTTAGATTTATATATATTGTCGTACACTTTATATCAAGATAAATGTCTTTTGGAAAATTACTTATTTGTGTTTTAATTTTATTGCGTTGTGCAATATTTATCTATTTACATCTCATTGACAGTTAACTGTATCTATTTTTTTGTGTTGTATATGTATGACTTGTTTTTGTAGTTGTAGTTATGTAATGTTTTGTTTTGTCGATAGTATTGTGATGAAATTTGTTATCTAAATCTTGAAAGACAAATAGAAAGTTTTGTTCATGATGATATTTAAATTAAGAAATTCATTAACAATGAAATATTTTGTTTATATCATGATAACTATAACGCAATAAATTTGTATTAACTTCGTGAAGGTAAGTACAAAATGATATAGTTTATTACGGGTGTAACAAGTGTGACCGATCAACGCTAGTTTGTTATTTAACGCAAATCATTTTCACTTGAAATTCTAATTGTGGTATTTTTATTTAATAAATTTCTATTTTTAGTCATCGTAATTATTTATTTTATTTTAGCCATGTTAATTTTTATACGGTTGCAGTAAAAATGTATCACATTTTGACTCTTTCCATTGTGTTAAGTAATTTTATAAGTTTCTACACTTTACGCTTTGGCATTCTTTCTTATTGTTCCTTGGTATTACGAAAATTGGTAATCTACAGATTTTTTATCTACAGACATTTGCTTTACCTTGACATACGATTTACTAAGATATTAGAGTTACGATTAGAGTTGGCGATATATTTATGGTTAGAGCCATTGGTTAGGTACATTATAATTATTAATGGCTTTAAAATCATATTTACATTCTGGCTTAAAAGTGAATATCAATGTATTCTCAGGAATATCAATTTTTGCATTTTTGTACTATGGATACATTAGTAATAATGTATAGTTAAATTTAAAGTAATAATAGGTAGGTTTAGAACTTTTATGATTTTATTAACAGATGATATTAGCCAGTTTAGGTTTAGGATAGTTTCCGACAGCATTATCTCTTTATCATTATCATTAGAATTATCTCTTTGATTAATTATGTAATTGATTTTTAAATACAGTTAGTTTATATTGAAATTGAAAGATTTAAATTGAATTTTTGTTTTTCGTTTAAATTATTTGTTTTTATTGTAATTATTATCGATACTATTTTATCAATTTGATTTTGAGCGGTAGTATTTTTTTGTTTGTTCCTTTTTTTTTAAAGAATTACGCATGAAATGACTTTACTGTTGTGGATGTAGTATATACTACTTTAGTAGAAAATATTACACTTTTGTGTAGTATTTTTGTAGTATATACTACAAAATACTTTTATAGTATATATTGCTTGATATACTTCTAATTTGCTTTGCTTGATTTATTAAATGTGCCATTTTGCACCTTAATGTTTTATCCCCTGAGATGGTATATGATACCAAAACATGTATTTGCAGTAAAGAGGCAGGAACAGTGAATTTTTGTTGTTACATTTCGCAATTAGAAGCATTTAGTATTTTTCTTAATGTGTCTGTAGTAAGTAATTTTGCTAAGTTACTTAATGCTGAGTGTTAAGAACATCAAAGGAGTATGTAAATATGTATAAATTATTAATATAATTCCTTATCAATTGTATAGAATCAAATGATTAAGATATTCAATAGAATCAAATGATTGAGATATTCAATCAAATAATTATCTTACTCTCAATATTTTGTTTCTGAATATTTCATTCATAGTATAGTGTCTTTTTGTGTTGATGTGACATTAACCAATGAACATGCAAGTAGATCTCGCTTAACATACCTTTCTGAACTGTTTTTGATCTTATTTGGTATAATAAAAATTGGAATTCTAGTTTTACCATTTTTCATAAACCTACTTTTTGTATATGACAATTTATATATTGATTAACTTTTAGTGCTTTTCTTTATTTAACCTAAACCTAACCGTAAACCCACTTACCAAAATTCTAATCTGTGTAGACAAACTGCTAGTATACTAAAAAGTTCGTATACAAATTGTCATGTTCCCAGTTTAGAAATGGTCATGATACAAATTTTGTTTTTTATCGTATATATTCTATTGTATTTGCTTATAATTTGCATGTTAACCTTATTGGATAATCCCTGTTAAGCAAAAATGACATCATAACATGACATAATGATCTCTGATCATGTGCAGTATTTCAGCTTTTATTATACATAGTTGCTTGTGGTAGTTAGGATATTTTTGATATTCCGAATGCAAGTATTAGTCCACATTTATTCCGATTTTTATTATTTTTATATGGCCATAACTTGTTTTAATGTTTTTTCTTTGTGGCATTCAATGGCAGTGAATTAGTTTTTCTTGCTATTATCTGTTATTTAATTTCTATGTTTTTTTATTTATACTCTTTTTACACACTTTTTTTACTTTCTCGACATTGCAGTTGTTTTACATCTCATTTTTTTTTAATTATAGCGCTTAAATTCTTGTTGACTGTCTCTGTGGGTAATTGACTGTCTCTACGCATAATTAACTGTGGTGTGTGTGTGTTTATGTGTATGTGTGTTTGTGCTCATGTGTGTTCGGGTGTATTTGTGTGTGTTTTTTATCATGAATTCCTCCCACAGTTCTTGACCGATTTCGATCAAAATTGACCAACTCGTGTATCTAGTTTGGAATGATTCTAGGACGATTTGTCAACGGACTATTTGTCAAGGACTATTCTTATAACGGACGATTCTTATAACCCCTAACCTTAACTCTAACCCTAACCTTAACCCTAAACCTAACAAATATCCTTGACAGTCCGTTGACGAATCGTCCTTTGACGAAACATCCGCATACCTTTGGAATCACCAAATAAGCTATAAATCATTAACCTTGGTGACATGTAACCCCTACAAAATGAGATTAATAATAGGTCAAAATTACCTTATTTCATTACTCCTACAAATGTTATATTTTAATCTCTTTAAATAGAAAACAATGAGATAATAATGAATTGCTATAATCTTGAATAATATCTTGATTTCTTGACAAACTCTTCAATTAAACGAGGAATAAAATGACAAGCTAAAAAATTGACATTTCTGACTTTTATCTATCTTGCCTCTGAATTTTGCCCTTACTTGGACGGGTTTAACTTCTTGTTTGTTATAAATTGCATTAATCATCGACATTCCTAGTCTTTTTCTAACTGATTTGGCATTTAATCATTAACTCACTGTCTTTGTGCTTGTTTTTTTGTGGTACTTTGAATTATCTCTTTATTATTTGTGATTATTTGTTTATGCTAAATTTTGCCCATCAATGTAATGATGTCAAATATATGCTGATAAATATATAAATATATATTCGAATAATATGTATCAAAGAATCAAAATTTAATGTTTAAAGCAACCTCATTAATAAAATTTGACATCTCATTTTTTTATCGAAATTAAGACATCTCATTTGACATCTCATTTAATGTGTTAGAGCTTGTAAGATAAGCACAATCGAATTATTTTATGTAGATTTTGTTGAAATTGTTTGAATCAATTAATCGCAATACAATTGCGATTAATTGATTAATAATTAATTGTAAAGCAATGCAGTTTGAAAAAATATACAATTACAAAGTACATTTTATTTTACATCGAGCTCTAACGTTACGTGTCTGTCTATGAATTAATTTGCTTCGGCACGCGTTTCTTTCAGTTTATTTCAAAGTCATTGTGCCTTGTCTTGTCTTGTCATGTTTATAAATAAGCTTGATTTCTATTTATTATTGTTCATTTTGTGTGATTGAGTCATTTTCAGTCAATTTAAATTGGCATAATTAATTTTACTTTGTATTAATTATTAAATGCAATCTGGTCATTGTAGATAAACCAATTGTAGATATGTTCTGCATAGAATGCGTTGAATTTTCATTATTTTATTACAAATTGGTTGAATTTTTTTGCAAAAAGTAGGTCTAATCAAAAATGAGAATCTATAAATAGCAATATCTGTGAATATATGTAAAAAGTGATAAATTGATCTCGGGAAGATTGAATGATTTATTTTTTGAATTATATATCTTTCATTCCCAAAAAAGTTTTACTTGAATGATTCTCTAAAAGAAAGGCGTATTTTTCAGAATTCTCAAATGAAATGAGTTGCTTAATTTCGCAACTTAATTTGGTATTCGCTATTCTATCGAAATTCATTTAATATAGCAATATGTGTCTTGTTGATTTCATTTGTATATAATACACCAGTGTATAACTGACTATTTAATTTTTTGTTTAAATTTCAATGTTTTACTCTGAACATAAATTACATCTGTATTGTTTCCAATTTCAGCTTAGATTAGAATTTAACAATAATCAAGACTTTAGTTTAGTAATTTTTCAATTTGTACGTGAAATTAACTTGGAACAAAAATTCATTACAGTATTTTGTATAAGTTTATATAATTTAATGAATTTTCTGCTTTGTGTCAGTAGTCATGTTTAAATCATATTGTAACTAAATACGAATATGTTTTAAAAAATGAACTTAGAAACAGTATTACGAACAAGCAATGGTTTTCTGATGTTTTAAATGTTAATTTGATCGCTTTAATTGACTATTTGAAAACGAAATCATTACCGACGACGATAAATTCTGAAAAGGGCATAATTTATCGTCGTTAAACACGGTTCACACGCGCGACTCGAAAAGTCGCGCGTCGGGTCGCACGACTCTGTTGGCGACGCTGTCAGTGATTCTGTGGAAGACTCTGTCAGGGGCTGAGTCCCCGACAGAGTCGCTAGTGTGAATTGCTTCATGCTTATTGCAGTGTTGGTTTTTCTCCTTGGTTCCAAAAGTTGCGCGTCGGGCTCCGCGACTTGAGAAGAGAAACGAACACATGTTTGCTTTTCTTCTCGAGTTGCGGAGCCTGACGCGC
>JAQIXG010001001.1:0-25288 GCA_034700105.1 Oconnorella tubifera | reverse complement strand
ATTCTATAGATGCCGGCATTATATTTAGATGCCGGCATGATATGTAGATGCTGGCATTATGTATAGATGCCGGCATGTATAAGGTGCCGGTATCTAGAGGATGCGGGCATCTATGGAATGCCGGCATCTATTGGATGCTGCATCTAGACGGTGTCGGCATCTATAGGGTTCCTGAATCTGTAGAATGTCGGCTTTTATAGAATGCTGGCATCTATATGTTGCCGGCATATATTGAATGCCGGCATCTGTAGAATGCCGACATCTATAGGATGCTGATATCTAAAGAATGCCGGCATCTATAGGATGCCGGCATCTATACATCGACGGCATCTATAGGTTTCAAGCATCTATAGATGCCGGCATCTATAGAGTGCTGTCATCTACAGAATGCCGGCATCTATAGAATGCCAGCATTTATACAGTGCCGACATCTATAGAATGCTAGCATTTATACGGTGCCGGCATCTAGAGAATGCCGGCGTCTATAGAATGCCGGCATTTGCATTTATTGCGCTGGCATCTCTCGAATGCCGGCATCTATGAGATGTCGGCATCTATACGGTGCCGGCATCTATAGGTTACTGGCATCTGTAGAATGCCGGCATCTATAGGATGCGGGCATCTATAGAATACCGGGATCTATAGAATGCCGTCATCTATAGGTTTCCGGCATCTATACAATGCCAACTTTCACTGATTGCTTGCATTTATAGTATGCCGGCATTTATACGGTGCCAGCATCATAGAATACCAGCATGTATAGGATGACATCATCTATAGAATGCCGGCATCTATAGAATGCCGGCATCTATACGCTGCCGGTATCTGTAGGATGCCGGTAACTATAGAGTGCGGCATCTATGGAACACCGGCATTGATATGATACCGGCATGTATAGGGTGCCGGCATCTATCGGATGCCAGCATCTATAGAATGCCGACATCTATAGGATGCTGGCATGTATCGAATGCCCGCATCTATAGAATGCCCTCATCTATAGTATGCGGTTATTGTATGCAGTTATAGTTATAGAATGCCTGCATTTAAAGAATGTATAGGATGCCGGCATCTATAGGATGACAGTATCTATTCGGTGCCGGCATTTATAGGATTCCGTTATCTATAGAATGCTGGCTTATATAAGATGTTGGCATCTATACGGTTGCGGCATCTATAGGTTGCCATCATCTGTATAATGCCGGCATTCTATATATGCCGGCATTCTATATATGCCAGCATTTCATAGATGCCGTCATTCTATAGATGCCGACATAATATAGATGCAGGCATCCTATACATGCCGGCATCCTATAAATGCCGGCATCCAATTGATGCCTGCATTCTATTGAATGCCGACAACTATATAATCCTGGCATTTACAGAATGACTGCATCTATAGGATGCCGCAATCTATAGAATGCTGGCATCTATCCGTCATTTATTTGATTCCAGCATCTATAGGATGCCGACATGTATAGAATTTTGGCATGTATATTCATCTATAGTATGCCTGCATCCTATAGATGTGGGCATCCTATAGATGTTGGCAATGTATACAATGCCAGCATTCTATAGATGCTGGCATTCTACAGATGCCTGAATCTTATATATGCTGGCTTTCTGTAGATGCCAGCATAATAGAGTTGCGGGCATCCTATACATGCCGGCATCCTATAGATGCCGGCATCCAATAGATGCCGGATATATGCCGGCATCCTATAGATTCTTTCATTCAATAGATGCCAGCATCCGGTAGATGCAGGCGTTCTATAGGTTCCGGCATCTTATAGATGCTATGGACGACGGCATTTTCCTATAGGTTGTGATTGGTTTTATTTTACATCAGTACATTAGTTACATTATTGGTATATTCTTGATTTGTATTTTACTGGTTAAACACTTAAGTTGTAATTTAAGCACATTTGGTTAAGCCATGTCTAATTATAATTATTATGTAGTGATATAGTTATTACATAATAATTTTTAATATTATATAATAATATAAACATTACGAGTTGAAGACGCTTAATTTTTTTCTCAAATCAATATCTTTTGCATATATTTTAAGTGAGTTGGATAATCTATCCAAGTATACAAGAAGAAGTCCGTATCCAGAACGTGATAATATTACAGTGTTTAAGAGAAAAGATCTGGAACAAAGGTCTGTTTGTCTAGCTGTCTATTTATCTGTTTATTTGTTAACTAGCTCTCTGTTTAACTGTTTGTTATGTAATTTAGCTGTTTATTTAGCTGTCAGTTATGTTTTCTGCTGTTTGTTTAACTGTCTCTTACGTTATCTATATGATTTTGTTGCTCTGTTCGTCGCTCTGTCTCTCTTGTTGTTTAGCTTGGTACCTGTCTCTAGCTGTGCTTTTAACTGACTCCCAATCTGTCTGCTTTTTATTTGTTTAGCTGTCTATCTATTTGTCTAGATGATTGTCTTTTTATTTGTTTAGATGTCTCTCTCTGTCTGATTTCTCTGTCTTGCTGACTATTTCTTTTTTTTGTCTAAATGTTTGCCTCTTTTTGCTACCTAGCTGTCTAACTGTCTGTATTTTGCTTTCTAGCTATCTTTCTTTCTTTGTTTTTGTTTGTGTGTCACTAAATACTTAAAGGTTTGTCCTGTTTATTGTAGAGTAATTGATAAATGGGGAAGCTTAGAGAATCTTCAGTTGCAGAAAGATCTCAGAGTAATGAGAGACCGAGAAGATCTCGCTAGTAAATATTTTCTATATAATATACTCGAATGTATAATTATTATTTACTTTATAACGTCAGATAATAACATGTCACTAATAGCCTTTTTATGCTGATGTGACATTAAGCAAAAAAACAGAATAAATTTTTATTTTCGACTAATTTCTTTTCTGACACGATATAGTATTTTTGTGCTGATGTGATGACATTTCCACTTTTTATAGACATCAACATGTAATTTATACTTTAACATGTAATTTATACTTTACATACTATTACGTACTACTTCTTGTTAGTGTTCTTTTTGTGATATTTCTGTAAAACAGAGGGATTGGTGTCTCAGTTACGAATAGCTCGTAAGGAATATAAAAGTGAACACGTTGACTCTCTGACTGAGAAACCTTTTATTGTTTCACCAACTGAAGGCAAAACTCCAGTATTGAACTTTGCTTCTCTTTCTTTCTGATTAATTTTTTTATTCAGTTTTAGTTTAGTTTGCAGTTGCCAGTGCCAGTGTGCATTTAATAATAGTCTGATCATAGAATTGAATTATGTTTTTAATGTCGAAGACTGTAGACTCCATGCAGCAAATCACAGTGCTGCTTATAGATTGTTAATTTAGACACATCAGAGCACTGATATATTTACGTTATTTGACACAAATATATTTACGTTATACTTCAGATCTAAACTTCACCCCTTTGTGTTATTTCTGATTATGCAGATCATCAAAAATAACCTAGTTGTTTATATGATTTTAAATCAATGTTAATTCATGCAAAATTATCAGTGCACTGTTTAGATGAAAGTGTTGTCATCATTTATATAAGTAGTTTACTGCATATCATTACATTTATTTTTGTGTTAATGCGACGTTAAGAAAGAAACATTGAGTGTGAATATTTTGAAACCTGGCTTGAGACATTTAAATTATTTATAGAGGTAACAGATATTAAGTTAAAGATTGGATTAATAATATTTTACATTCTGATGCTTTTTGGAGATACAGTAATGTGTTTACAATCTATATTATCGTGTTTACCAGAATTGTTAACTCTAATTATTAATTTATTTAATTACTAAATATAAAATAATGTATGAAGTAAATGATTTTGTTAATAATGATAAGATTAAACTATATTTAAAATTGTTTAAATGCTTTTGTGTTTTCTACATCTAGGGAACATCTCAACAAAGCATATTTCAGCATGGATCAGGTCGTGTGGTTCTGTATGCAGTCACTGTGTAAGTTTATTATTTGTTTGCTTGTTTTATTGCTTAATGTCACATCAGCACAAAATATCATTTATTGACAGGTTGTGAACTCAGTACGCAGGAATTAAATAATGGGAGTACTTTAATCTTATCGCAGTGCAGTAAAGAATTTTTATTTGGAGCGAAAAATTTTCTTCTGCGTTAAATGTTAACATTGTAATCTTTAAACTGTTTACTACGATCGGTAGCTTGGTTTTATGTATTTGAAATCATTATATTTTAAAATTTTAACTTATAACAAAGCCTGTCAGGATTTATCTTACTTATTTTTAAAAACTTGAAAAAAGTTAAATAAACAATTCTTGCAATTCTTGATTCAGACAAGAATTGCATTCAGGCACTTGGTGATCTAACAATCTCACAGTTACCCCTGAGCTAATGCCGCTATATACATATGTGTCTTGTAATATGTGAATTTAAAGTGAATGCAAATAAATGTATGTCACAATTTTATGATTATTTTTAGCAATGCCGCAAACTGCATAATGAAGTTCATAGCCTGGTTATATACTGGATCACACAGTATGTTTTCTGAGTGCATTCATTCGCTGGCCGACACAGCCAATCAGGTTAAGCGTAACATTTAGTTGTTTTCCAATCATGTACTGTCTATCATTTGTAACTTTTAAAGAGTTTTTGATTTTGAAAAGATATAGGGAGAATGAATTATTTACTGTTAATTGTAATAAACTTTTGTTGGATCTCAAGATAGTCTGTGATTAATTAGTTTTGAATGTTTGTACTTGCACTTTATAAAATTTGAATTTTGAGGTTTTTCATTCGATATTTTAAATTTATATGTGTTTTTGAAATTCCTCTTTAAAATATATTCAGACGCCACTTGGATTTAAATTATAATGAATTAGAATTTATGAATTTTTGATATTTCAAGTTAGAGTTAGGAATTTCTGAAGTTAATTTTTTGTCTTAACTGTTTTGTAAATCGACTGTTTTGGATCTTTTATAATATATCTTGATACATGATCATGTCCGAGACATAATATCTTTTATTTATTAATTTATTAAGTAATTTATTAATTTAAATTTAGATTATCTTAGCTCTTGGTATCCGGCAGTCTCTGAAGCAGCCTGACTTGGATCATCCGCAAGTTTTTATATTTGATATAATTCTCTGTTTTATAATCCTTACTTTAGCAAATGTAATCTGCATTTTTATATAAACTAGCCATCATTTACATATAAACTTATTGGACAATCATAGTATTGATAAGAACTGCTTGAATAATTAGTATTTAATTATTACTAGTATTTTAGATTAATTTGCTTTTAATAAATAACCTACTGAAGCTGGTAATTTTTCTAGGGGTATGTTGGATAAAACTAGATCTTGTTTCAGTTTCTTGTTGGAATTGAGATTGTTGTTTAAATGTTAAATTATTTTTCTATTACCTTTTGTTTCAGATTTTTTTTCACAGATAAAAATCTGCCAAATTTTACAAGTGCTGTCAAGATTTAAGTTTATAATTTAAGTTTAATAACCATAGCTATTCTAAGAAATTGATAAAAATTAATTTATTATTTATTCATTTATTTTTTGAATTTCTTTTCAAAATAAATTAATCATTCTAATTGATAACACTCTTTATATTCTTAACAACACTATGTTCAAATTTTATTAAATTTAAAATCAAATTTTTTCGTTACTGGTTTTGTTTCTTTTATCACTCAGTTACGGTTGGGCGACATTTCGTAACGTTTCGTCACTGATCAGCGGTGTCGGTATATTTTGTGTCGGAGCTGGACTCTCTTACTATCACGGTATAATGGGATTGATTCATGGAGCTGAGGTGGAATCTTTAGTTTGGGTTAGTAGTGATTATATATCTAATATGACTATACGCAATATAATATTACAGAATATAATTTAATTATATTTAATATAATGTGCACAATGCTGGTCAGGTGTTTCATCAGATACAGCATTGCTCTGTGTGTGTTATAACCTACTGAAGATGGTCATTTTCTAGTTTTGTATAAAAACTAGATCTTGTTAGTATAAATGATACGGCTTACTTAAATGACGCAATGCCTTATCTTGAGAACATTGTATATAGACAACTACAAATGTGCTTTAAGCTCAATCTCGGGTAACAAATGGTGTTGCATATGATTTAATTTTATCTGATTTAAATTGCTTATCCAGTTGCCGTAAGTGCTTATTTGCTTTAGTGAGCCACACTAGTCAATTTGATATAGCAGTTGAATTATTTTGAATCGTTTAGGCCTTCAAGTACTGGATATAAATCAATAACATGTCACTATACATTGTAATGTTGAACATTTTTCAGGCATTGGCAACACTCGGTGGATCTTTTCTTTCAGAAGGAAGTGAGTAGAATAATTCAGTGTTTTATGATATTAATGGTTGATTGTTTTATAGA
The DNA here is from genome assembly GCA_034700105.1 of Oconnorella tubifera. Lineage (NCBI taxonomy): Eukaryota > Metazoa > Annelida > Clitellata > Enchytraeida > Enchytraeidae > Oconnorella > Oconnorella tubifera. The sequence goes on along the minus strand of JAQIXG010001001.1, from coordinate 18,914 downwards.
CAATCCACCATTAATGCATATCAGGTATATGGTTACAGATAACCATATACCTGACATGGTTATCTGTAACATTTGTAAAGAATTAACTTGTCATATTATTAGATAATATTAATATTATTTGATTTAGGTACCTATTTAAAAGTTCTTTTCAGGAATTCAATTGCCATCAGTAATTAATATTTCATCAAATATCAATAAATTTAATATTATAAGTGTAATTTTATTAAATTTTAAATTGTTGTTTTATCTTTGCTGGTTTGTTTTATGATGTAAATTTGTTTTCTAGCTACACTGATGGTTGCTATAAATGAGATCAGGAGAAGCTCTAGGGCCCAGAAAATGACTTTCTTCAATTACGGTAATTACTACATTCAATGTTTATTATTGTTGAAACGCAGTAGTAGTATCATAAAATATCTTGATATAAATATTGCATTTATATACATTTATTATCTATATATTTATTGCTTATTAATATTTATATTGTTTCGTTTAAAACTTTTACGATTCAATTTTTGTAAATTATTGATGAGATATAAAGTAATCAAATTAAATTATGTATTTATTTTATAATGACGAAAAATGATTTTTATGATGATCTATACAGAATATATTGTCAAAATATTTTCAAAGATTTTGTCACTTGTTCTAATTTGTTTAAATTATTTCATATATTTTATAGGTTCCAAATTGTACAAGATAAAATATCTGTTTTTCAATTTATTGTCACTTTCGAGTATTCTCATTTGTTTCACGTTATTTTCCATTATTTAGTTTTTCGAGGTCAGGATCCCAGCACGAATGTGGTGTTACTTGAAGATTTAGCCGCAGTGGGGGGACTTGGTATTGCCGCTGCTTGCATCAGTCTGACTCACTATACGGGTAATCCAGTCTTTGATGCGGTGGGCTCTCTTCTGATTGGCACAGTACTTAGCGGTGTCGCTTCGTTTATTATCTACACAAATACTATGGTCTTAATTGGCAAGTACGTATATATAACTATTACGTGTTATCTTTTATTTTATTTTGTTAGTTTTATATTAAAACGGTTTTTGTGTAGAAAGTTTTAAAAGGATGAGAATTAGATGGATGTATTTATGAGTCAAGTATTCGCTCATCACTTGGTGTTTTGAACGCGCAGTTTATAACTTTAATCTTGAGATTATTTAAATTTGATTTTGTATAATTTTAGTAATTATTCTGTCAGTAAATAACCTTTTTGTGCAGCTACATTCTAATCTCTTTTTTATTAATTATGTTTTACTGCAATATTTAAAATGTTAACAGTATATAATAATTGTCATTTATGTCGCTAAATAATAACCTGATATCTTTGTTGTTTATTAATTAATAAAGTTTAACGTCTGGTTAACCATATAGTCTTTTATGAAATAAACATAACGACATGATATTCTTATACCAGTCTGATGAGATTTTGTTGTTTTAGATCAATTCCACGAGAAAAGAAACTGGAGCTAATGAGAGAACTAGAGAGTGACAGAATGATAAGGTTTATTTGATAACTTTTTATTAATATCATTATAATCAAGTTTATTTTATTTTTATTTTTAATGTTGTTATTATTAGTACAGTGTTAATATTATTTTTATTAGTACAAGACTTCAATGTACTACCAAACTCTTATAAAACAGGATATACTGTATATATATATTGTGTATTCTGATAAAATAGTCATTAAAAGTCACCAGGGTCATCAATTAAAAGTCATCATTCCTTTACAGTAGACTTTTACTGTCCATCATCATTTCATCTTTTTCATCAGAATGTTTAATGGTTATTATCTTTCTCGTTATCTTGATCTCATTAGATATGCAATTAATTCGATATAATTAGATGGTCAAATTAATGCTGATGTGACATCAATTGCTAAATGTGTTAGAACAATTCACGATGTCAAGGCCACAGACGTTGGAGGTCGATTTGTGAAGTTCAAGGCTGAAGTTGATTTTGACGGGAAAGAAATCACTAGATATTATCTGGAACAACAGGATATGGAGAAAATGTTTCAGGTTTTACGGCGGAATAATTTTTAATTAACTTTGATTCATTCATTCATGAAACAAGTGGCAGTAATAAATGATAATAACTGTAGAGAAATTCAAAATAAAATCATAAAGTAATCGAAGCGAAACAAATGAATTATGCGTCAACATGCATTAATTGCATGTTGACGCGATTTATGCGTTTAGAAATTATGTAATTTTAGATTAAGCGAAACAGCTAAAAATGTATAAAAAATGTTATTTTTCTTTTAATTAATACCCTTATAAATCGATATGACATGATTTATAAAATTTATTCTCTTGTGTCTTGACATGCTATACTTCTCGACTGAACTGTTGAACAATGAACTTTTATTTTGTTGAATATTTCATTGCATTAAATATATCTTTATTTATTTTCAATTTATTTTACCAAATATATCTGTATCACAAGCTGCATTTAAAAGAATATAGCTTCCGCTACAAATATATATGTCATGTTGAATATTTCAGGAGATTCAGAATATAAAGACTGTAGAAGAGACGGAGTCTTTCATGTTGAGACACGGAGAGAATATTGTGGACTCACTCGGAGGGGAAGTGGATAGAATAGAAAACAATCTCAAGGTAATAATCACGTTTATTTATTACTTAATGTCACATCAGCACAAAAAATATAATTTATATTTAACCTCTTCGAGATTAACTTAAATAGTATTTTATATTTTTATATTACATATATATTTATATAATCTTATATTTTTTAAGATACATTGCATTAAATATATCTTTATTTATTTTCAATTTATTTTACCAAATATATCTGTATCACAAGCTGCATTTAAAAGAATATAGCTTCTGCTACAAATATATATGTCATGCGATTACTATGAACTTTTTATAAAATATTTTCAATTTATATTCCAGAAATATTTAGTTACCTTAAGTAACTGAAACGCTGTAGATGAAGTTGATCATAGTTTTATATTCTTTATTTATATTCTTGTTTATTTTCTGGTTTATTTGTTTCGTTTATTTGTTTCAGAAAAAACATCCCGAAATACGACACTGCGATCTCGAGCAGCTGTAGAATAATTCAGTCTTTAGTAAAATAAAGTGTCATTATTCCGGTTATTTATCTTTCTTGCAGGTTTTCCTTGTACCGCAAAGATACAATCCGTAAGAATAAAAATAATAAATATGCTTTACAGTAGTAATAGTATAATTGTAATTTTTAATACTATGTATATATTTATATATAGAATATTATTTAATACAGTATCTTTATATATATGGTCATAAATGTGTATTATTACTGTTAGATATGCAACTTCAGTTTGAAATATTTATTGTACATTTTGCCCATATTCTTAAAACAAATGGTGTTAAAAAAACTGATAAATGAGATTGATGTACTGTCGTAAAAACATTGAACCTTACTTTTATTTTAACCGCAAAGTGACAGATAGGATATAAAATACTCTCTAAATAGGTTCTAGAGTTATTTATTAATAGGAAAGTTCTCATCCAGTGATATTTATATACAGTTAGAAAGCATCATGCGATTTCAATATCTCCATTATTAGATTGATTGTATTTATCGTTGAATTATAAAGTTGCATCTTTTCTATTTATTCCGAGTTGCTGTAGATTTTAATGGACAATGCTCACTTTAATGGCTTGCCAATGATATGAAGATTGCTTTCTCATTATAGTTTCCTGTCGAGATTCGGAATTTTAGTCTTAGAAGTGTAAGTGTTACATCCCACTAAACTATAAGTAGCAATCCATCAGTTATTATACGGCATCTGGACAGCTTTTAATTTTTGCCCTGATGGCTTTTATGTGGGGATCCACCAGCCATGTATGCAGCTGTTGCAATGGAAATTGTGTTAAAGTAAAAAGCGGTAATAACTTTTTGTTTTTTCGCAAGGAAATCATCAAAACTTTTTTTAATTTAAAACTTATGTTCAGGATTTTAAATTTAAATTTTTAACATTTCATGTTATTTGTGATCTGAGTCCCATGTTATTGTACTGAATGTATACTCGTGATTTTAGTGCTACGATAAAGTCCTTGAGGTAGAAATGTTTTGAGGTCACTGCTATAGAGTCAACATATTCTGAATGTTAGATGATTTATATTTTGTTTAATTTTAGTTTCTTACGTGTGCTTATGGTAATCAATGAGACAGCAAATAAGTAGATGTAGATATAGTCTTCTATTTCATTGATTTATTGTGTTGTAAATGTAATAAATTGACATTTATTCAAAATTGAGCTTTTCATTTTTGCAGTACTGTTTAAGATCAAAAATCGATCGTAAAAAGTTCATCATTCTCACAACGAATATATTTAGTCCACTCTATTTTAGTCCAGTGTTTTCTTCACTTGGTTTCTGTAAACCAGGTTCGCAACATGTGTCAAAATAGCTTTTTGAACTGATGTGACAATATACAACATGCAAATGGGATGACTGTATCTTACGCAAAAATGTTGTATCACTATTTTACAACGTAGTGTTCGCAGAAAAATGGTTCATCGACATATGGTTCATATCATAAGATTCACGACATTAGTATAATTAGGGTTAAGAGTCCTGATGAAAATAATATTCTGACTCATGTGCCACATGGTCGTTATATTATGTGTACTGGTGCTGAATCTAGCAATCAATTTTTTATACTAACAAACTCAATTACATTTTAAAATTAAACCATATTTCCTAAAATTCAGTTTTAAAATTAGAGTAAAAATAATTAAAATTTTAACCTACTTTTGGACAAATGAGATGACGATTTTCTGAGCATAATCTTGCTCTTATTCTAAATAAATCATTTAATCTTATTTAATGAAGTTTCATACTCAATGAAATACTTTAGATTTTGTAATAGTTTTAGATTTTTCTGTCTCTGTTTGATTATAAAAACGTAGTAATATTTCTAATATTTTTATCAAATATTACTCTTAACCATGTATTACTGGATTCTTTAGAATTTTTACATATCGAACACATGCATAGCTCATAGTTGCAATATCTTGGTAATATTTAGTTTTTTATGGTATCGTTTGGTTATGCAGACACATAGATTCATCTTCAATGAAACTAGTTTCATACAGCACTCGACAACTTGAAATGCAGCAGTGTCTGCTTCAGCAGCTAGCAGCTGATTTAGCAGCTATTGAAAAATGCATTCTAAGGATCGATTGTGCAAAGCAGTTCCGCGTGACTATCTGAAGAAGATTTCTCGTCCTTGAATACGGCGTAGAATTCGGATAATATTCTTCATTTAATGACATTGTTGAAGCTAAAGACAAAATTTTGTATCATGTTATGAAGAAGAACATAATGAAATAGTTTTTATAGCATTTGCTTAACTTCTAGCAACTTCTCGTTAAGAATTAACAATTATCTAAAGTTTAATTTCATATTTATTTCTCCTTAGGTTTATCATTTTTAAATGTGTGCATTAGAAACATTAACATAGGCCCCTATACGAAAGTAATTTGTAAGTAAGCTTTACAGTGTTTATGCAGGCAATTTAATACGAAAAAATTAAATTCTAAGCAGTATTGGTTATAATTAGCGGCCAGAAAGTTTACTTTGGTTAAGATTATATATCACACAAATTTAACAATGTAGAATCAACGTAATTGAATAGACTGAATAAGATGATTGTCTTCAAAATTTAAGATCAAATCTCAATCTAGTCTAATTTCATTATTTCCATATCCAATCTCATTGAATTTTTGAAGTGTATAGAAAAATGAATTGAGAAAAAATAGCATTGGGTGGATTCTGTCGCGTTAACAACACACTCTCATTCCACGCTTGCAAATATAATCATTCTTTGAAAATGTATTAAATAACTAATAAACAAAACTAAGAAAATTGTAATGCATTAAGTTTAGCAAGGTTTTATAATTTAATGAGCAAAAATGAGAGGTTAGCTCTTATCAAGTCTCCCCATCTCCTATGTAGAATCTTCTACACATACGTGCGTATGTCCATTCAATATTGGCAACCCTACTAATTAGTCGTCTACGTTGTACGCTAAACTACACACATTTTAAGTATATTTGTTCATTTACTCATTCATGTCTAGAATTAACAATACGCAATACTTTTCGAGCGATGCTTTTGCACTCCTAAATTCAATGGCCTCAAATAAATTCAACTAATTGAAATTTTCCGCTTCACTTTCTAAGCTGATAGCTTTTAATCTTTTCTTACAGCTAAATTTATAAGTTACGATGATTTACAGCTAGGTCAATTATGGATGCATGCAAACTTGATCTCTGCCTCATCAGCTGAATCGTTTAACTATGAAGCAGCCGAATTTAGGCCTACGCTTATAATCCGTCGTACGCAGCAGCTGAGAAAAGCTACCAGCTGTCCAGCGCAGCAGCCGCTCAATGTAGCTACAGTCCGGAACGTATGCATACAGTAAGAAGCTGTCGCATCCTTGCAAGATTTCTAGTTCCATTTATGTTCTACTCAACATGGCGATCGGATATTACTCGAACGTTCCACAGTTCAACGTACACTGACTGCATCGCCGGATGTTGGTAAGCAATCGAAACGGGCGTTAATAATAATTATTACACTATCGAAGTATGGATATTTGAGATACGAACGATGGACATTTGATGCGGACGAGATATAGCTGAAAAGAGATTTTCTTAGGCTCTGGAGCGGCTTGAAAAAGCATCGACATTTTGATTGGTTTGAAGAATGCGACGCATCTTATCAATTATTTGTATAGACCACGGGTCACGGCTGGGTAGACCCGTCGACTGCCTGGACATTTCTATGCTGTTACATTACTACAGAAAGCAGTGTTTATGGATTCAGTGGAAGTTGTCTGCATTCATTTTGTATTACAAGACTTAGTATCCGTTTTGGTTAAAGCTGTAGGAAATGGATTTTTTTAGAAAATGGACGTCATGTGAGGTTACTATGTGAAAATTTATAGATCGGAATCAAGTTTTAAATAATAATTACGCTTGCCAAGATGTTAATACTTTGGGTTAATGGAAATTAAATGGGAATAATAATTAACTGATTAAAGATATTCGGGACTACTGACTTTCTGTAAAAAAAACATAATAGTTCTAAGATCATTCTTATGCTATTTGTCAGTTCTTATCTCGCACAGAATATGAGATTGTTAAAATTTCTCAATAAAACAGTTATATTTATATATCAAAGGCTAAACTTAGAGATTTTTGGCAAACTAATTTTTTGCCTTCAATTATCAAAATTAACATTTTTAAACGAAGGTATGAAAATATGATGTCAAATATTTTTGAGAAGGCATACTTCATGGCGATAATTGCAAAAAATTCAATATCCTTACGATTACTATTCTAATAACTGATGTTTTGATAGGGAAAAGCAAAGAACTAACTTTTTCAGAACTGATGACAAACTCAATATGATTGTTATTTGTGTATTGTTGGAAAAAACAATTCAAACATTAAATTACTGTTGTGCAATATGCTGGAATTGAAGAATTAAGCGAAACCTCCAACGAAACCAATCGATATTAAAGGCCGCATTTAGTTAAAATTACTAGGAATAATAATATATTGCAATAAACTTAACTTCAATAGTAGCATTTGATGTCATGACATTGTTTGTCTCTACTGCCTTTATTGCGAGCAATAATTGATCCGAATCGCTAATTCTGTGTGCATTTAGTGTACAACGCGATCAATGACTCTTGCATCCATGGTTCTACGCGTTTGCTCTTACTCAGTCTCTAGCTATAGAAGCGCAGACTATAATACATTACATTTTGCTCATGAAGGGTGAAAAAGGGAGAGCGAGGTGATTACAAAATATTAAAATTTAACGATATTTCTTCGTTAATGCTTTATATTCAGCCGAATCTACAGTGTATGTCGCTTTTCTCGTAAAATTATTCCGTTTTAGTCATCTGTAAATCGTTTATTGCAAATTGTTTTCAATGCGTTACTTATGTACAAATAATGCAAGCAGTACCATTTTTTTAATAATCAAAGAGCGGTAGTGAAATTAACTACTGGTTTTGCTGCTGGATCAGTGATTCCAGGTCATTCTTGAAAATTACGACGACAAAAATGTACATATAGAAATTATGCTTTTTCGTACTGTGACAAAAGTTTCTTGAATCTCCATTATCCAATAGTACTATAGTTAATACTAATAAAATAATGTCAGCAATGCAGTACCTATCACCTGTATCTATAACTTATACATACTTCTACCTCACTTGGTTTTCGCTGTTTTCTCTCACTCCTCTCCTTCATGCATGATAACAGAACGTAATACTACTCTCGCTTGCATAGACGCGATTCTTAGATATTGCATTAAAAATTAATGAGTCGCTTTATCGTCTCGCCTTTGTTCACTATTATAATACTGTCAGTCAAGCTCATTTTATCAGTAAACACTTGTAACTTGTTCCCAGTTAAGATCAATTTTATATCCAAACTGTTTCTAAAATGATATAACATACAGTTGTCGTGAGGTTCAATTGTATAGACTAAAATTTTACCATCGTATACTCAAGCGTTAAGAAGGAGTTAGTTTTCAGATATCGAGAATGAAAATATTATTTGAATATTAATTTTGGAATCAATACAAGAAGCATCTAAAACCCTCTCTTGCTAATAATTTAGATTATAATTATGATCGATATTCACGGCTTTGGCATTGTTTATTGCGCAATATCACATCATTGTAGACATTACATTAGTGACTTGATGTGAGCTGGATGTGCAGAAAATAATTGATTAATGAAATTGAATGAACTCTAATTAGACACAATGCTGTAATTCTCTTTTGGGAATTTGGGAATATTTATCTATGTACATTTTTTATATATTGTAAAGTTGAACATTATTTGTGTTTCTGTCTTTCGATCTGACTGTATTTTCTAAAGACTCTGAATTGTTCACTTATTTGCTCAATAGAATCCTAAGTTCCTAACTTATAAATGTTACTTTATGCACAAAAAGTGATAAGTGTCATTTGTTGTTATATTGTTATTATGTTATGTTACATCAACGAGTTACTACCGATAAAGTGAAATATGCACAATAGATGCTTAATTTACTTAACGTTTGGCAGCAGGTATTCCAAACTTTCAACTTACTAATCCTTTAGAAATTGACAAGTAAATTGACGATAGATAGTCTTGCGAAATATTTTATTACATTATTAAATGTTATCTTCAGATTGCTTGCATCACAAATCGGCGATGGGTTCAGCCGAAAGCGACATGGCTGACGGTCCAACAGCCAGCGGGGGTGACCCGGATCAGCCCCGGACCCCACCCCGCACAACAAGAACACATCTACTGTGCCTCTCGCGTGCTCACAACAAGTTTTCCATCCAACTCTATCAGGAGTTCTCCAAGGACGGCAAGCGGCCGGGTAATTTTGTGATATGTCCCATCAGCGTGTCCCTCGGTCTCGGAATGCTCTACCTCGGCGCCAGAGGGCCTTCCTTGGACGAGCTGCACAAGGTTCTACATCTTCAGGAGATCCAGGAGCATCAGCTTCTTCCGGCGTTCGCTGCGATGCACTGGGATCTAACACGGTCAGTTCAGTCCAAAGGATGCATCCTTGAGGTTGCCATTCGACTTTTCACACAAGTGGGTCATTTCATGACTCCTACTTATGAGTCCGTGTGTAATAAATTCGAGATAGCGCGAGTTAAGAACTCTGACTTCCGTAACAGGCCGGATCTTGCTCGGAAGGAGATTAACCAGTGGACGGAAGAACGAACGCATGGGCGGATAAAGGACGCCGTCCCGATGGGAATTGTGGATCGTGACACTAGTATCCTGCTGCTTTGCGCAACCTACGCTAAGCTACATTTCTTACATCCATTCGACAAGAAAAAGACGACCGTTTCGCCGTTCTATCTTTCGATGGAAGCACCCCAGGTTCAGACCATGTATCAGCGGCATAATTTCCGCATGTTTCATCATCAGAAACTAGATTTTGACGTGCTGGAGCTGCCACTATCTAATGGATATTCGAAGTTGCTCGTCGTTTTACCGAAGAAGGTGGATGGTGTTGGGAAACTTGAAATGAAAATGTCGAGAACAGTTCTAGAGACGTGTACTGAAAAACTGCAAGACGAACTTGTGGATGTTTATCTACCGAGGGTAAGAAATCTTCGTTTATTTTATTGTCGGATTGAGATATAATACATAATTATGTAACTTTGTATTACCTGGGCTGCAATTCAATATAGTCATAATATAATAACAGTAACTATAATATAATGATGTAACAATTCACAGACACATGCTCAAGAGGCTACTATTACATTTCCACTGTAAGTGATATAGCAGTAATTTTTTTCAGTGAGCCTTTGCATCCTTAAAAATTTGACTTCAGTAATTCGTCCACTTCTCATTGATAGAAATAGTAAATTTTTAGCATACAATATTTAGAATGTATATTTAACAGAATAATATTCATGCACACAGTATACAGTAAATGTACTAGTCAAGTGTAATGTAATGGATAAATTCTTATTCTCTAATTTATTTCTAAATTAATTTATTCATCTGGTTGTTATCAAACACCAGAAATATTATATGAAGAGAACTGACACTTATCATATGTAGCTCAGGTATTTTTCATTGCGCCTATGGGGGTGAAAACATTCTACTTAATGTCAGATATTTCTGATTTATTATATTCATTGCACTAATAAGCTATAATAATTGTATTATTTTGACTTTGAATAATGATTTATGTAACTGCAACGTGATTCATGATGGAAAGTATTTTGTTGATTGGATAATAGTCAGATGTCCAGTCTTTTATTTGTTTCCTGCACACTAAGTTGAAAACATGTCACTAAATAACCTTTCTGTACGATGATACAAGAATATAATATCATTCTCAATGATACTTCATATTCTTTGTTGAAGTGTACTTTATAACAAAACTCTATTTGCGGAAACATTGTTCTTCAATAATTATTTTAGTTACTGAAACAACTGATGAAGTATACATTGTAGATCATTGTAATCATGCTGTTACGTTACCTTATATCTAAACTTTACATTCTTTTCAATATATGTTTCTTAGTTTCGCTACGAGCTCGGCATCATCTGCTGGGATGCCCTCGTCAAACTAGGCATCAAAAATCTCTACTCTAGCGGTAAGGCAGATTTCTCCGGACTCGACGGTACAACGAGTCTCTTCTTGTCCCGAGCTTTCCATCACGTCTGTCTGGAGATCGACGAGGGAGTGAGCGAGGGAACCAGTGGCATGGGGGGCGGGGGCGGCGGTCACTCCTCTCAGTCAGGTTTGTCCAACAACACAGTGACCACGGATGATAACATCCAACAGGTACCAAAAGTGTTCAGAGCTGATCATCCTTTTCTGTTTTTCGTAATCGACGATAGAACAGGAGCCATACTGTTCATCGGTCGAGTGGCCCGTCCGCTGCAAGTGTCAGGAATCGCGTCTGTAACGTGATGTCAACTAAGCGCAGTATTCATATTACAGTTGATTTGTTACTCGGGTAACTTAAATTGCCATAGATTTTGATGCATAATGATGCATCTGATAAGCAACACGCTTAATTTATAAAATCAACAATCCAAAATTAAAGTATATCCCGATAGTTTAAAGGTTGTTAAGAGCCTGCTATTGGTATTTTATACACGCGTCATCGTTTTCTTGACTTTGAATCAAGGCTGATTCAGCTAAGAATTTTTCGATTTTCCTGTGAGATAATGTGAATCGCATTATTATTAGTGTTTCTGTGATTCTATTGTCTAATCAAGTTTACTTTGTATATTCGTCAATGTAAATATTATATGTATATCATTAGAGCGTAATGTATGAAAAATTCTACTGTTGAATTAATGGGTATAATATAATATGTTATAAGTTGGTCATTTAATAACTTTATATAAATTATGACTTTATTTCAAAATTATACAAAAAATACAAGATAAACTAGGATACAAAACACAGGATAAAAACAGAAATAAAAACAGTTTGAACAATAGTTTAAACAAGTAAACTTATTGTAAATAACAATTTAGTTAATAGAAGTTAAAAAATTAAAAAGTGTCTAGGGATTAGTAATCATACTAGTAAACTAACAATTGTACTTAAATAAATTTATAAAATCTTAAGCTATAAGATTTATTATTGAAATTGTTTCGTAAAATTCAATATATTCTGAAGTTGTTAATCTAAATACAGTTAGTAGGTGAAAGGGATACTCTTAATAAGAGCAAAAACATAACCATTAAAAGCAATATTACTCTATATAATATATCCTTCAATTCGTTAAATTGCAGAGAAAAATATGAATGAATTATAATCATAGATTAGACAAACAATTTTCCTTTGTCCATTATTATTGATATGCTGCAGCATGTGATGTTTACATAGTAAAAGAATTAACACATCCATGTTGATAGTAAGGTTAAAACAGTGGAAGGAATTTTGTTCAAAAGTGATTTTTGAAATTGCTACAATTATATAAACGAGATAATTTATTAAAAAATAGTTGTGCAATTGATTGGTAAGTGTACCACATTGCAAAATATGTATTATTGTATAATGCCTCTAGGTTACGCCAATAGTATTGTAAATTGCAGATAATATATTCGTTTCTGTCGAATATTAAGAACATCCCTGAGGTGTTTATTGTAACTTTTCAAAGAAATTGATATAAACTGTTGTTAAATCTTTTTTAAAATTGCATGTCATAATACTATCTTTGTATTACTTTAAAAATGAAACAAGTTGGAATTTAAAAATCTTATGTGCTGAAATTAATACACCAACTGTTAATCTGACCGCACTGTAAGTATTTTATTTCATATTTAGGTAAAAATTTAAACTTTTCTACTAGTAAAGCTTTGTGAAATTAGATTTTGTATGCAACTGTGAACTATGCATTTATTGATGTTGCATTTTATTAGTAAACTTAATGAAATGTGCATTACAAATTAAGCGAGTTTACTCTATGTGATGTAGAAATAGACAAAAACAATTTCTACTAACTTGAAAATCATTCATGAATCAAAAATCTTGATACTGGCAAACTTTTCATATCAAAATTTATTTGTTGTACCGGTAATTATGTTTTAACTCTACCGCTTCCATAATCCCTGAAATTATGAAAAATTTCAATCTCAACTTTTCTGAAATTAGCGAAATCAACAACTTCAAAATATCACTATAAGCATTTGTTTATTTAGTCAATATTCGTTCTTATATATGTAAGCTTATCTAAAATATTATTGATATAAAGAACAAATACCGTAGTTAAAACTTTCCAAGTCAGGTGATTTAAAATTTAATGCAAAACATATAAAAGTTATACGCAGTCAATCAACTTTAGGATAAAAAATTGCAATAGATCAAATCTTAAACTTTAAAAATTTTCAATAGCTTTTTATCAAAAATGTTTCAACTGTGTTCAAACTTAATAAATATTCAATAGAATCTTTTTGGATATTTTACCGCTACTTTAGCAATAGTTTTACATTTCAGTCTAACATTCTAGTTACAAGTTCAAATATTTGATATAACTGTTAACAGATTTTTCTGTTAAATATAAGTTAAAATATAAGTTATAAGCAGTTCTGTATAACAGTAGTCAGATTCTAACTCTTTTAGCTCTTAGTATATGTACTAGACATTTCTCTCTGTAGAATATTTGATTTAAATTATGTCAATCGACAAACAATCTTCTGGTATAAGTAATAATAAGTTTGTTTGTTTTCTCGTGATTATATAATTATCGATATTTATATAATACTGAGCAAATTAGAAAGCGTTACTATGTTACATCCTTAATTCTTAATTCTATTCCACTAAATTAAGTTTATTATAAAATGAATTAAATGTCAGTTTAAAGTTTACATTATTGTTTTTGTATGAATAATGTGTTATAAGAAGCTGATATATAAATAATGTGTTATAAGAATTTAAGAATGTATTTAAGTATAATGAGTGCAAACAGTTAGTAATTCAGTGAGCTTTTATGAAAATCAAATCTGTACTTTAGGATACGGGGCTCTATCAATTTGTTTTGAAATCATGAACATTTATTGAATCTCGCAAAAAAATAGAATATCGACAGGATCAGAAAAATTACATTTAATAAGATACCAAGTAGCATCATTTGAGCCAGGTATCGCATCTTATAGGGCATAGAATATTGTGCCGATATCAGCTAAATCATTCTATTTCTTGTTAATGTAATTTCGAATGATCTATGCAATTGTATATTATGTCAGATGAATTTACCATCAGTTTAAAAAGAAAACATAACATTACAGACTTACAACACTGATCAACTGTAAACATTTATCAGGTTTGTTTTAAAATTAATTCATATTCTAGTGTGAAAACAGAAAAAAGGTTGTCTTATAATTTATATATCAGAGAATCCAATTTTTTAAGGGTGTTTGATTTATACTAATATATTTCTGTATTATTCGCTTCATTTATTTTGCAATAATCATCATTTTACTAATCTGTCTCTTATTATAACCACTGTCTGTTTGTTGTACGTCTTTGGACAAGTTTGAAGTTCTACAGTTTATTGTATAATACTAAAGTGTCAAGTGTCTTTACTTAGCTGTAGAAATCTGATAAAATTTGCGAAAGAGAAAAATAGTTGTCACCTCTCAAAGATGATGAAAAAAACTATAGAACAATGATAAACTATTAAACAATGATAATCATAATATTTCTCTCGGAGTGAGTCAAATATATTATAAAGTTTCAACCGGTTTTTTTTCAAAGTGGATATTAAATTACTTAAAATTTGTGTCTTATTTTTTTAATGTGAATCCTCTTTTGTAAATCGCAACCCAATTAAATTTAGAAATGTAGAAAACTTATTTGCAATCGGCAAGTATGTTAATACTTAATATTTTTAACAGGCTTTAATAAAGGCACTCGACACTTTGATCATGTCATTCCTCCTATCTGATTAGCATGTAACTATTTCTATAATCATATGTATGTAAATCGCGTAGATGATACATTGCGTGTCAAATTATTATCGTTATTATTTGAAAGCTGTGCTTTTAGTCGAATTTTAATCTACATTGCTCAGACTGTTAATATAGATACGATTGAGTTGTTTTGATGTTTAAAGATGTTGTTCAACTTTTAGTCATTTGTTGAGTTTGATTCCAAGATAGAAATCATTTTATTAATTTAAAGTCTAATACGGTACCCTACCATTTGAATATATAAATTTCATTTTTTATATTTAAGATTATTCGATGGGTAAGATATTATCATAAGTTATTTAGTTCCTATAAAAACAATGTCATCCCATAAATCTAAGTAATACTTAAAGACAATTTAGGATACATCGAAGAAAAAGATAAATTATTATTAAATAATAGTATTAATTAGTACCAATTCACAAAAACCATCACAATATTTGTTATTATTTTGATAAGAGTTTATAAGTTGATATATCTTTGCAAATGTTTAGTACTTAAATAAATTTATGTAATTTAAAGCATATACAGCTTGTCACTATCATAGTTTAGGCATACAAAACCTGTGGTAAGAGGGTTATCACAAAAAAATATTAAGATAATTTTGATCGTCTTTTTTCACCAAGCAAATATTTACGTCAATTTCAAAATGGTTTTATTTTCAGTCATTGCCAAAACATTTTCTTTTATAATAAAATGTTTTTCAAAATTGTCAGGGACTACGTTTTCAATCGTATAATGATAATTTCCGGATAATACGAATCATATCTCTTTCAGGTAATTATGATCGACCATGTGACACGAGTCAAATGATACCAAAAATTATCCTAGGGAGCCCTAATCTTTACTGCTCTTTTGGGCACCCTCAAAAATTTATGATCATCATTCACAATACATAATTTAAAAATTCGAGTCACTTGTACGCAAAGCTAAAATAATGTTATGTTGAATACAGCATAACTATTTAATGATATAATCTTCTATTTATAGAACACAATAGTAATAATAGTGACTAATATTTTTAATATGCGCATAAAATATATATTAACAACAATTAAACATAGATACTGTTACCTATGCGTTCAATTTTAGTCAGAGTTTTATATCAGATATTTCAATTTAATTCGATATTTCTGTTTAATTAAAATCAATCTATAAATGCAAATAGTTGACAAAGTTAAAAATATTTACAGAAATTAATACATATATTGGTTGCCTATTTCTATTATTATACATTAATCTTAAAGAAGCATATAATAAATTATGTATAATAAATATAACATTATATACTATTACATAGTTAGTTATTTAATACTTTTATGACCATACACTAGTATCACTCTAAAAATTTCAAAGTGAAGACTTAAGTCGGATCTTGTTTGCTTCTAAATTTGCCATGCACGACATAATAGATAAATGATATAGTTGAAATAATAACATAGCAGTTGGTAAGAGTATCGCTCGATACATTTACAGGCAATAATAATTAATAAATAATTATTAATAAATAGTACAATATTCATTACCAGTCAAAACTACATCAAAATGATAGGAAGAATAAAAACCAACCCACTTTAAATACGACATCAAGTTAATTTGATCTACGGAAATTTGATCTACCCTAACCCTAACTGTAACTCTAATCATAACCTTAAAGACATGGTAGACCAAATGTCAGTATAAATATTTGTATAAATATTTTGTATAAATATTTCAAAGCTTAGTAACCTGCATCAATCTACAGTTCATCAAATTAATCAATAGTCTCATTTCAAAACATGCAGAAAACGATTATTTAGCGTTATTGTTTAATAATTTAAAAACAGTTTCCATTATTATCAAAAAGCAACGAAACATCACCGGAACTCAAAGCCGTTACAATTCTACAATTCTAACTAGAGACTTAACAATTGTACCGTCATGGTATGACATTACCAATATTTTTCTATTCAGAAATACAAACCGGTTAAAGCTTAATATATGCTTTCACTATCATTCCTAAACAAAAATATAGTATTCATAATCGGTGTCATGATAATTCGTCTACAGACTTTTCATCTACGACACTACGTCTACCAATATTTGGTCTATTACGACAATACACTTCGAGTTAGAGTAAGGGCTACATTAGGACTAGGGTTAGAACTAGGATTAGGGTTAGGAAAGACCAAATGTTGATAGACCAGATGTCAGACGTAGTGCCATAGATCAAAACTCCGCACACAAATTGTCACGAAATTGTCCAAAGTCACTCACAGTCATGGTTTCTGCATACACTAAGAACAAAATATGAAGTCGATTTTTGTTTTGACTTAATATTAAGACAAACTAATATGTCATTATGTAGATAATGAGTTAATGTAATCAGCGTGAATTTACAGTAAAGCTTCTCATTGGTCTAGACATCGTTTGAGGTGACATTTGATTGAATGGAGTCATTACCATGGTAACGCGTTTAGAATCCCTCCAGCCAATATGAGACGGATTTACTTCAACATTTGTTGAATCTACGATAAAAAAATTCTAAATTAATAAATTGCTAATGAAATAAAGAGTAAGGTGCAGTCAACTAGTGAATAATATAATATATTAAATCTTATATATAACATTTAATATTATAAAATTTATATATAAAATATTATAATATTTATATTATATTATACACCTATTTATTACTTATTTGTATTATTATTATCTATAATTTATATTACAGACATTTTACTACTTCCAAAACATATTAAAACCTCTTAACGTAATTCTGACATTATCTACTATTAATTTTAGATTAATACATTTTCTACTTATAAACCTTAAACAGTTCAAATCGCAAAAAAATCCGTTAAAAGAAAAATGCACAAACCTGCTTCAGCCAGTACAGTGCGTGTACGCGCGCTGTCTGTTCCCGCGTCAGTGGTTCTCTTGCGCACGTTGCGTCCGTACAGTTGTAGAGTGCGCGCAGGACTTGCACCGGCCATCAGACGCACAGTCGCTTCGTGCAAAAATACCTAAATCACCAATCGTAATTAAAACCATCTTTTGTGCATTATTTTAATATCTTTCAAATAATATACACAGTCCAAAGGTAATTTGTTCAAGAAATTTGATAAAAAAACAATAAAAAAGCAGAGGTTTAAAACGATATCCTTTATAATTACAACAAAAATAAAAATATATCTACATTCCAATATTGTGAATCGCAAAGAAGTTAAACCCGCAACACTTTAACTTTGAGACTGACATTATAATTACTTCACCACTTCACTTTTGTCATCTGTTTGACTCAAATATTCTAAAAGTTGAGTAAAAAGCAGCTCACCCGTGGTATGGCAGCCTTAAGGCAAGAAGCCAGTTTACGCAAACTTGCCAAATCATCTTGAAAGGCCATCAGGTCACCTGACCCAGCTGCTGCTCCTTGATTGGTCGATGTCACGTCTTCATCATCACTTGAACGAGCGCTTCGTTCTCGTTGCCAGCACTCAGTGCGAGTCATCAACAGCCAATCACAGACGAGCAACTGTATGGCCTGGATATAAATAGCACTCGTGCAGATTTTTTTTGTTCAATTTATATTCAATTTTTATTCCATTTATTCAATCTATACTTCAACATATTCGTTTATATCTCTTTAACTGAACAGAATCTAAATTTCTAAAATTCAACAATATGGAAGGGCTCCATGACAAAATGTACCAGGACAAAATGTACCAGACAAAATGTACCACGGACAAAATATACCACGGACAAAATGTACCAAGACAAAATGTACCAGGACAAAATGTACTAAGACAAAATGTACCAGGACAAAATGTACCAGACAAAATGTACCAAGACAAAATGTACCAGGGATAAAGCAGTGATATTTTAGTTCAAAAATAATTATAGTTCTAGTTTCTATTCAGTTCGGGTAA
>JAQIXG010001000.1:0-25289 GCA_034700105.1 Oconnorella tubifera | reverse complement strand
CCTTAAATATACATATTATGCCATTTTAACTTTCTCATAAAATTCATTAAAAAAGGGGGATTCGCCGACCCTCGATCCCTCCGCCCCTCCTATGCTTAACGTCCGTGTTGAAATCATTAGTGCTACAATCAGAGATCAACTATACGATATCCATCCAGGATCTGGATTTTAGGAAAAATAACACGACTTGCACTGAATAGACTGAATTCACTCTCCATTGATCACTCTAATTAATTGCTTTTTAAAACAAGACAAGTAGCATTGAACAATTGGACTAAGTGAAAAACGGTTCAAAATATAACAAGGATTAAGCTTTGCACGAAATTATCTGAATTCACTCCGTCAAAATAATGTTAAAAGTCATGAATTTCAAAAGTTTGAATTTCATCTTAGACCAAATATTTGCTTTTGAAAACTAAGCGAGATATAAATTTAGAAATTAGAGTTTAAAATATTTGAAGCGGAAGAGCAAATAACAAATATGGAAGCATACTGATGCTGGGAGAAAATAATATTATTATTGTAATTTTAATAATTTAGATTTTATCGTAAATAAAATTTTTATTTTTGATTGTCATTCGTATTATCAACATAAGAGCGAAAATTTGTTTATCATTAATTTATATTAATTACCTTCGTTATGTTTAAGCGTTAAATATATAAAAATATCTGGCAGTAGAATATCTATTACAAAAATATCTATTTCGAATATATTTATTAAAAATGATACGACATTAAAATGTAATGACAGTGCAGAAATGTTTAAACAATAGTCCAAACAAGCATTTCAAATAAAAAGTCGGTTGATAGAATGTAATCGATTAAAAAGTGTCTTGGGACACTATTCCAAAGTTCCCAGCGTTTATCTATTAATATCTGATTACGAAAATGGTATAAAAAAAACCTTGATCATTACATTTCAGTTCAGACAGTGAGAAATCAACCAAAATATAGAAATTTCGTGGAATTTTACTGAAAATAGATTATCACTGTCCGTACGATCCATAACACTGATACTTATTTGACATAAATATTCGCATCACGGATATTTAACATCCTGTGAAATGAATAACAACTGATTCGATTGATTGCTGGTCAATTTTTAGAACAATAACAATGGTTAATTTGCTAACACACAAAACATCTAAAGCTAAGCAGTATTGAACTGTTTTGCTTCTTTTTTATGCACAGTACTATTTACTTTATTAGTTTTTTAAGTTAAATTTATGATTTTATTAAATTTATTTAGATTGAATTAGTTAGACTGAAATTATTGTCGATTTGAAAATTATGCAAAAACGTGTAATGCTGAAATTATTGGTAATAATAATGCAATGGTAATGTTCTTGGTATATTATAAGGCTAGGATAAATGTCTCATGGTGCATATAACGCACTTGTAGTTGATATACAATCCAATTAACATACAAAAAGTTAATTATAGATTCAGATTATCTTACGACGAAGTCTCATTAGCGTAAATTAGCGTGCCATGTCTAAAATATTGTTCAATCTTGTAAACTTTACGAAGGGCAATATTCTACATAAAGCTTACGTAAGATATAATGTAGCTGGTCCTTTACGTATTGAATATTTAACGTTTTTAAAGTTACTTTTTGCAAATGACGCTATTTATAATTGCAAAGCCGTGTAAATTTCATTTTATTATTAATTTCAAATTACATAATCAATTCGATACTATACATATCTTTTAAATAGAAAATATTTCAATTTTAGTTTCGTTTCAAGGAATGAAAATTACATTTCTACTGAACGTATGTCATCAGCAAAGGATGAGCACATTCGGTTATTGTTCAACTTTGTCACGTTTTTAAAGTCTCGAATAACACCACCGAGATATAGCCACTGAACAGTAATTAATATTTTTTGCGTGGCTCTAATTTTTAGTGTTACTTTCGGTTTTCTTGGGAAATGAAGATTTTTTATTTGAAAGTTTAAATTTCAAGTCTAGATTTATTGGTTAAAGAAATAAATAAAACTTAGAAAATTGAAAAATATAATTGGATCTTCGTTATTTCCTTTAGCATTATGAATATTTGAATATAGAACGAATAAATATCATTTTACGCAATAATTAAATGTGTCGCTGTTTTATTGCGCTTTATTTTAATTCAAATGCACATTTTTCAGTTAAAAAGTGTTATTTATTCAGCTCTCCAGAGAAATAACATTTCGTATCAAACGTTTATTTTCATTCCGTGCGGGTATACCAAATATTTTCTGGGGATGCGGGGAGCATTAGAAAGCGGGTGGCTGGGGCGTGTAGGTATTGGGTGAGGGGGGTGATTTTATTTTGAATTTTTTTTAATTTACATTACCTTAGTTTATCAATTATCAAATTCAATTTATTAATTTCAGTATTTTTTTTCAACTTACGCCTAGTATTTAATAATAACAATAATATTAATAATAACATTTCTACTAGAGCAGATAATTACAGCTAAATCCCAAAAATAATCCCTCTCTTTTATTTAATTACAGTTAGTAAACTTTTCGAAATTTTACAAAATATAAAAATATATTTTTCTCAATTTTTCAAGACAAATTATATAGCGAATGCATTCCTGACTGATTGTGTTTACCGTTCAGATATTCTTAATTAGAGATAGAATAACTGAAGGGCAGATCGTGAGAAATTTTGTCATCGACCGAAGAAGTCGTCGACTTGAATCTGAGAGGATGATTTGTGATTCAGCTATGACTCAAAATGAAATTATTAACTCTAGAATGTAGATGATATTAAATCGACAAAAATTGTATAAACAGAAAGAGTTATAGACGCATGATTTTTATATGTAGATATTTATTTCATAAAATTGCATGTATGACTTAATTCTATTAATTAAAAGTTGATATAAAAGAATCACTCTGAAATTTGGCTGAACTCAAAGAGTTGGTTAATATTTAAAGAATACATAAGACAAAAAGTATTTTATTTTAACTTGGATTAGCAGGCGCAATTGAATAACAAATTGAATAACTTATAAACAAACTGAATGACTTGTAAATATCTTAGATAACTTGTAAACAAATCGAATAACTTGCAAACTGATTGAAAATCTTTTAAACAAATTTAATATCTTGTAAACAAATTGAATAACTTGTAAACTAATTGAATAACTTGTAAACAGATTGAATAACCTGTAAATAAATTGAATAACTTGTTTATAAATTTTAATGACTTATAAAGAAATTAAATAGCTTGTAAACAAATTTGATAACTTGTAAGTATATTATGTGAGGGACTACTTTTATCAGATAAATTTTAAACTTCTAGCCTTCTAGACTTTTTTTGAGTACGTAATTTAAGTACGTGCTTTAGTTATTAAAGAATGACATTTCAATAAAGCAGTTTGTAAGTAGGCGTGACATTTAAGCTTTTACTATCAGCAGACGTTTTATATTTCTCCCTATAAACTTTAAAAATATTTTTCATTAAGCATCTGTGATATTTTGAGACAAACGTACTTTTCCATTTTATTGTAAAGATCTAAAAATATAAATCTCAGGTGTTAATATGACGATCTGTTTTATTTTTGACAACAAAACAACATTAAACGATAAATAATTGACTATAGATATATAGTTGCAATATTATACCAAAAATCTATATTATATTAAATCATTATATATTTGTAATATATTTAGAATTTTTATAACGAATAAGATATAACGAATTATTTAAAAAGATTTTATATATTATATTTTTTTCTTCTTCTTTAGGTTCTGTTTTTTTTTAAAACTAAATTACTTCAAAATATCAATCACATTTAAGGTTAATTATGTATATACAATAGGGGGACATGTTCTACAGGAGCCATAAGCTCATTCTTTGTTCTTCTTGTTTGCTTTAAACTGTATAATTTATACTTTATACTTCGTATATTTATTGTTGATGTTTTGAAGTTTCAAGTAAAGTTATGTATATGTATGTTAAAAAAAATCAATCACTATACAAACAATTATTTCAAAATTGCGATATTTTATTTCTAATCGTCTCAAAAAATTGGCCAAATAGAAAACTGTAGTTGTACATTTAATTGCTTATAATTATTCTGTCGAATAATTAGAATTTTACACGAAAAACGTGATGAATTGCTTGTTTTTTAAACTGTAAAGCAAAATGTTGATTCAGTGTTGTATGAGAATCGAACCGTTGCGTGTGAAAAATCGATGCGACGTCGAATGCTTTTCGAGGATCAATATCAGTAAAGTGAATAATGTCGCAATTTATTGTCCGCGACCATTTACTGCGTTAGTTAGTTGTGCAGAAGAGAATAGACGCAACATTTGTTAGTTTTATTAACAATTCAGTGGATATTGCAGCAATTGCTAGTATTAAAATTAAAATTTTGTTAGTTAATCATTATTAAGCAACAAATGTTATTAGTTACTCAACAATGAGTAATTATAAATATTTCTGTTAAAAAGTGCAATTAGTAGTGAGAATGTTAAGTTCTCTAGTTGTTGACAAATCGATTGAAACTTTTTTTAGTACTATTTTATAATTAAATATCCCAAGACACTTTTTAACTTTTTAATTTTTAAATCTTTGATTTTTAAATCTTTGAACATTTGTCAACATTTTTATTGACCACACTTGTTGAAACTATTAACTTTCTGCATACTTGTATATTTACAGAATTTATTTATGTTATAATGTAAAAAACATACATCTTCTAAAAGATATGTTACTTTATAATTTAGAATGAATAAATTAAAATGCAATAAGTGTATCAAATATAACCTCAATTAGGCTAATCCTATCTTTAAAACATATTTCTCTAGTATCTATACCTTCTCTTTAATCTCTACAAGAGCATAACGCGCAGTGACCTGATGCTATCGATTATATTTCTTCCATAAAACAATCCCTGAAACTTAGCCCTAAATCTGGAATCTGGTTCAGTAATAATTGAACAAGGTCGCTTTTCAGAGAATCAATCGATTTATTCACTCCGCGTGACGCCTTCTACCGTCACTGCAATATGGTTATTTAGAGTTCACTCAACGTAAAAACTGAGTAAAAAGTCGACTTACTTCAAAAAGTCATTTTGTTCTTCGATTTTAGAAGTCGCATCGTTACTCGGAGTGATTTTTTACGCTTAGTTTCTTTCTGCCGATGTTTTCTATTCGTTCTAAATTGATACGCGATGAATAAAGAACTAATGAAAGAAATTATTTTACCAAGAATGTCGTATTGAATGAATGAATTAAAACGTTACTTAAAAGAATATTGTTGTTAAAGTAACAAATGTTTTTATATAGCCCTTTCTTCTAAAGCTAACCATACGAGAGCCCAAACCAAACGTAAACAATGTTACAAAAATAAAAGATTGCAAGTTTCAATAATCTTGTAAATGCTTCTATCACAGAAGTAATCAATAAGACAAGAGCATTTATTAAAACTGCTTTCACTGGTTGATCTATTATCAATTAGAAGCTTAAAAATGACAAATTCACCCATGCTTATATGGATAAAAAATATGACACCCTTTTTTACGTATCACCCGTCAGGATTAAGGAGGGGTCAGGGAGAACCAGTAGCGTTGCACAATATTCCACAAGGCTGTGGGGATTCAATTTTCTCAAAAATATTCGATGACATTTCTGAAGGCTCAATTTTAGTCTCCACATGCGTAGTATCTCCACAAGAGGTGGGGATACTACCAGTATCTTAGATATACGAAAACATATCTACAACGGGGGGGGGGGGCTATAACCTCTAAAACTCCCTCTTGACTATACAACAGGAGGCGAGACATAATTACAAAGACCCTGCTCTAAGAAAAAGGCTAGGACCTGGTGGAAAGTACAAATATTTCGAACAAATGCATGAAAACTTTGTGATAACCAAAAAAGGTCTCCTGTATTTTGACGAAAAGTTAAGGCTCCTAGTTAGTGCTAGTTCCCTATCAATAATTTTCTGTCAAAGGGTGCCGTCACACGTGTTTTGTTATAATAACAACGGGGCTCAGCTTACCAATCCCACATATTTAAATCTAAAACAGTTTTGACAATATCTTATCTTGTAATACAACCCTAGCAGCTGGTTACAATGTTATGTTTAGTTATCGTATATTTTATTTCCTTCAATTTGATCTCGATCTTGATCCTCTATCTAATCTCTCAAGACGGTTAGCGTTTAAATTATACCCATACGCTTTTGCGACATCTGGACTGAAACTGAGAACGTAGGATTAATTGAACGTAAAAGAAGAAGAAGAAGAGAAGAAAAGAAGGAATGTTAAATCTTTAAATAAAAAGTAAGTCTACTATTACAGTTAATAAGCATTCCCGAGTTAGAATCGCAAGCTTTTGTTTAACTTAATCACAAAATGGAAGTTTATAATTGTGTGTTAGGGTTAAGGTTAGTACAGTGGTGTAGTCAGAATTTCAGAAAGGGAACAATTTTTCTTAGGACAATTTGATGGTTATTATTTTTCAGGTAATCGTATTTTTGCTTCTATATAACATTTGTCTTTATAAACTGTCATTACGTGTGAAGAAACTTATCTTTTAGACCTTACAGTATAAAATTGTAAATTTACCCTACAGATTTTTTTCCTACAATAAAGGGAAGGGGTTAATTAACCACTTGATGGCAATGCCACTGTGTTTTTTGATAAAGTACTCGGCGTCTATAGATAACCTGTAGAATTTAGTGTACGAGTGAACAAAATCATGATCTAAACATAACAGTATCCTAAAATTATAAATATAGAGATTTTACTCAATTTTTTTTTCAAATTATACTTTTTAAAACGGTAGTTATTCGGGTGTGGATTTTGAATGTTTTAAACCTGTGTTGTTTGGTTTTAATTTTTCAATCTCCCAACATAATTCTTCTACTGTAATAATTATGGCATATTAACTTCCATTTCAATTACTTATAACAACTTACATCTTCATTTTTCTTCGATGTTCCTGAATGTTACAAACTAACATGATGCGGATTAATGTTATTATGCAGGCCATATAATAATATTATTGAATATAATAAATTTCGTAGTGTTACAGATATTTTCAGTTGTTAAATTTTTGGTATAGTTCGAAAATATTTGACTTTGACGAAATATGATGCCATTAAACAACACTGTAGTTTTCAAAACAATTCTTGTAGCAATACAATGTGCTATTGATGAATTTATTGTCAATTTATTTAAATTTACTACCGAATAATAAATAGAAAGTTTCTCAAAACATAAACACACTCAAGAATCTTGTCGATAAATTAATAATTGTGTTTGCAAACCTTATTCATTTTTAGCTCATTTTTTACTATTCAAGTTTTCTTTCTCACAATTGACATATCGTGTCGGAGCATATAAATATGCGAGATAGAAAAGAGAGAGAGAGAGAGTGAGAGAGTGAGAGAGAGAGAGAGAGGAGAGAGAGAGAGAGAGAGAGGAGATAGAGAGAAGAGAAAGTCCTTGAATTATTTGATAAAAAATTACTCCAATATTGACCTCATTTTAGAGCAGATTTTTTGTCACATTTCGTCAAAAAAGTAAATTCAAAACAGCAGCATATAAATTTTGTCCTTCACTTGTCAACACGCGGCTAATCCAGATAGTTTTACAACAGCCTTTGAATAATTTAATAGACAGGTTTTAAACGACTACGTGTCGTTTTAAAACTAACATTTTGCTAATTTAGAAAATAGTGAATTATTAATTCATCGTATTAGTAACCGTATGCATGTGTTTAATTATTTTCTAGTTTAATTGAAAATTTTGTACGCATCTATTTAATAGCCGGAATAATAAACTTTCATTGCAAAAATAATATTAACTTTTATATTGGTTTTATTATGTCAAATTGCTATATTTTGATAATAAAATCATCTTGTATTATTTTTCCATTGAGGTAATAAAATTTTGAGCAAAAAGCTTAATAAATAAAAGAATTCGTACATAAATAACAAGTTACATTAATATATTACTAGCGTGAATAACTGAAAAATATAAAATATATATTTAAATACCACATAATAACTCTATCTTTTTAATTAAAAATTATATTAAAATTGTAAATTTTAAGACGTTGCGGATCTAGATACACGTACATTAAATTATTGATATACTGTGCAATTGTTGATTATAAAATGGAATAATGATAAAATGTAATCTCTAAAACTCATCAAATATAACATCTCTGTAAAGAAATTTTGTTCTTTCATACAATTATTTACTGTAGATTTAATACATAGGTATTGTGCTGTAGATTTACATATATAGATATTTATTTTCAAGCCAAACGATCCAAAAATGCTAATAAAATGAACAATATCGTTAATTTTAATAGTGCCCTGAATTTGTACACCCCCTTCCCCTCCCTCCTGCTATTATTAATTCTATACCGAACAAAAGTATATTTATTAAGGAATTTATATTTTAAATTAATTGTTGAGCTAAAAGTTTCTTTGAATCCTGCATCATTGTCTTCGCATGCGATATAGTAAATCCAATTAGAGACTTTTTCTTATTTTTACAATCAAACCATAGAAATTCGTTTAGCATTGAAACTGATGTTTCTAATTAAGACTCCATATTGATCAATTGAGCAGCCATTCAAGATCTTAAACAAGACCGCGTAGAGAGCTCTAATTTGATTTGGCGGATACTTGACCTAGTTTAGACGATTTTTGTTTCAGTTGATTTTTAAGTTTAGCCAAATTGCTGTAGCATTGCAATAAATTGCAATTTTTAAAATCAATGTATTCCACTAACGAAATCCAATAGATGTATTTTTTACATGTAAATATTATTTCATTATATATATTTAATTGCATATATGTATTTAATATTTATATACTAATATAAATAAAATTAATATTAATGTATTTAAGAATACATTATATTTTTTATTGCAGTTTTTATTATCAATTGAATACATCTATTCAATTTGTCTAAGTTTTTTTGAGAAGTGGGAGAGCACCAGACGTTAACGCGACTGGTCCAGGTTCGATTCTCATTAAAGTTTACTGTGTCACTAACTTGCAGCACCCTTTAATAAAACGTTTAAATGAGACCTAGTTCAAACAATACGTAACCTGGATGCTAAACAAAATTCCCGTTTTCGAGTGAAATAACAGTTAATGGGTTGAATTTATTTCAAAACAATGTTTCACACATAAGAAAGTATTTAGTGTTTAATTTTTTTTATATAGTGGAATAAGATTATTTGTAATGTAAGTAGCTTTTATTAAATAAACTTAAATCAAATAAATATGAGCACAGTTTTAAACATATTAATCCAGGTTATATATCAACAACTTGACTTCGTGATTGATATTATTCATTTCTTTTAGTTTAGAAAATTTAGCGGAAATAAAATTCATTTTCCATTCGTGTTTCTGAAGAAACAAATTAGGTTGAAACAGGAACTGGAAATAAGAAACAAGCAGTCTCGTAAATAGGGAGCGTGATAGAATTAGGTTTTCATTCTTGTCGAAGAAGAGAATTTCTATAGAGCGTCTTATCGATAACTTCATCATTTATCTGTGTGTGAGAGAAATCGATAGTTTTTCTGCTGTAGTTACAATGTTTGATTCGAGAGTTTCTTGCATTGAGACAAAGCGGTATTTCTGGTGCGTTTTATTTTCAAGATTTTTTGATTTTGAAATCTTTAAATTGGGATAAATATTTAGTTATCGATTTTTATTTCAGATAAATTTTTGGTTTCTACACTTTGCATTCTATGGGTATTTGTAGAATATTTTGATAGAAAACATCTATTTTGTGTCATTATTTGAAATATTTTTGTTTATAAGGTGCTCATTTAAAATAAATATAAAATTGTGTTAGATCTATGGAAGTAAATTAGCAAAAATTCAATATAATTAACAGACTAAACATCTACAATAATTTTAGTGTAATTTCTTCAAGAAACTGTACTGTAAAATTGTTATAGTATCTTTTTTGCAGATTGAGTAATAATGACAGATTACTACTTAATCTCATTGGTTAGGTAGTGTGGCACCGGTTTCTGAATCAGCGAGTTCGAATATCTAGTGAAATATCTCCATCTATCAATTTTTAAATAATAAACGCTTACGTAATAATTCTACATTAATATAGCATTACAGGAACATCTTAATTATGATTGATAACTGGACTCTACAGTTTGATCTTAATAAAATTTCAAGCATGTTGACATATTCGCCTATTATAGCATTGTTATATTATCATTGATTTGTGTATATTAATGGTTATTTAATAAATTAAACGGTTATTTTTATTGAGTTATTATTATGATGAAAAAGCTATAATTTCTTAGCTCTTTAGAAATAAAATCGTCCATCTTTCATACTGTATCATTCTGTAATTGCTTAAAGATGACTGCGCGAGACTCAAGGACGAAAAACTTCACAATCATTTCTTGTGTCAATTGACTCATTGCATACAAGCCATCCACTGCATGACAGTAAATACGGAATCAAATCATACTCAAGGTTAATCGCAGATTTTTGAGAAAATAATTTCCAGCGATTATCTATTTTTGGTTTATCTCTAAACGAAGCGTTTAAGATGAAAATAGACTTAAATAGTTGGAGAGAAATATGAATTGCTGATATTTAACTTAAATAATCTAAACAGATTGATGCATGGGAGAATTTTTTTAAAAATGCGGGAATTTAAAACTGTATTTTGAGTTCGAGGTAAGAAAATGAAAATGAGTTCAACAGGAAAAATTAGCTATCAGTTTAGTTTTAAATAATTTAATTACGAAATCAATGAATTATCGAGAATAATTTCTAATCTGTAATTTAATCCGATGTGAGATAAGTATCCGGCAATTTAATAACATTGCCTTAATATTAATAAAAAAAATGTTGATTGAATGTCAATAGAATAATATAATTTTAATATTAATAATAATATTATAACCTGTACAAACAAGACAGTAAAAAACTTGCAGACTCAATCTAAGAAGTAGGCCTAGTAATAATTTAGATAATTAATTTTACTTAAAAGAAATTAATTAAGATATTACCTCCACTTCAAAGTCCCAGATTTGAGTCGCGTTTTTCTCGATATTTGACGAACTCGCTACGCCTTTAGTAAGATACTTAATTTCACAACTAAGAATAATAAAAAAGTTAATTTAGAAGCTCAACTTTAAATCAAATTAAACCAAAATCTGTTATATTAAGCTCAACCTTAATCTTAAACTTAAAGCAATAAAAACTTTATTTTCTAAGAACTTATCTTTTCTACTAATTTGAGACAGTAAAATTAATCTTTTCAATTCTATAGTTTTAATCCGCAAATTATAAATTTCCCAATTGACTCATAACTAAACACCAGATATCTGTCAATCGATCCATCACATCTTTTCTCAGTAAACCATTGCAAGAAATTGGAAGACAATAATAGATTGTTTCATTGAACACCAGAGACTGAATATTCGAGATAAAGAAATGCATCAGTTTTTCGAAGCGCAGATCGATTTGATCTTGAGACCGAGACTCTCTGATATTTAGTTTGATTGTCTCGAGGGACTAATGACATCTCGTGGACGTTTAGCCGCAAATTATTGGTCAGTTTTATTAATCGGAAGTATTAAATTACGCAGAGATTCGTTTACACAGCGTTCGTTATATTTTTCAACTCACAAACTGAGTTTATTAACAAAATATAGCAATGAAATCTGACATTATAAAAGAAATGTAAAAGTTAGTATCTACTATTTATTCACAGTATACAGAAAATTAATAATTTGAACAAATTCGTTCGTTATTAATAGAAAGTGTTATTTGTCAACTTTTTGAATTTTTCTCCGTCAGTTTTTAATGTTATTTTGTAGCGTTATTTTTATTAGTTTAGTATGTCTGTTTCTGTTACTTTATAATTTTATTTGCGATATATTATTTTTGATTATTGGATTAATTCATGATATTTTATTGATGATCTTTGTTAATACTGGATGTTGACTTGTTTACTTTTCACTCTTTTTAAAAATATTTTAACGTCTATTAAATTCGTAAATCATTTAATATATAATAATTATACTGTTTATTAATGATTAAACGATATTTCTTAATTAAAAAATTGAAATAATAATAACAATTAGGCCTATATTATTAATCATTTTCTATAAGTTAGTACCTACATAATTACGCAATAGGCCTCTGATTATTTTTATCAAAAAGTTCAAAATTTCGACATCTAACTTTGATGCTAAATTTGAGCCTTTGACTTAAACTAGTTGTCATTATTTTTTATCACTCCTGTACATTATATATTATATTACATTACATTGTTGTTTAAACGAATTACTAAGTCTTATAACAAAATGCATCAAATATCTTTAAATTTCTCTAACCATTATCATTTCTGTGCAACTTTCAGATTTTCTACGCATCTCCCAAACTACCCACACCACCCCTTCTCTCTCTCTCTCCCTCTCTCCATCTCTCAGACTTTCAATCCCATCGATTTGTCATGATCGATAAGCGAAAAACTTCCTCGACCGATTGATCGAAAACGGTCCGATCGTCGAACGCGATTAATCGAACAACGTTTCGATAATGACGACATCGTCTCTTGACGAGCATTGTCTGATGCTACACGTCCTGCTCGGTAAATCCGAGGCGGTGGTTGATTGGATGAACGCCACGAGACATCAGTTGAATCTTCAATACTGGAATTTGACGGATTTAGAGGGACTGACGAACAATCCGCATATCCTGCAACATTCCTCGATTCTGCACGAGTATGGAATTGATCATAGACAGTCGTTACATAAAGGTATGAACTTTGTTTGCAATTTACTAGTTGGAACGTATGGATAAGAAACATGTTATGTATGAACTTTTATTCAAAAAACTGAAAAATACTGAAAAAACATCAGTATTTGAGTATAAATATAACTTAAAAGGAAAATAAAATAAATAAAATGCACAGAAGTCAGTGCGAAAATATGAAAAATATGGCAAACATACAGTATAGATACAAATAAGGATTGACTGAGCAGAATATCACAAAACGATAGTTATAAAGTTAAAATGAAATTTAAGCAAACTTTTTGCCTAAAAAAATCAATTTATGCAAGATTCTTATTTAAAATGAAAAATTAGAGTTAAATTTAAAATCTGTAAGGTATATACTCCTATAATGGATTATAGAATTATATGAATGATGTCAATAGTTGTCAATTTAGACACTTTATTAAAGGTAAAGCTTTGACAAGTAAGCATTCACGAAAATCGAACCTGAATCTCTCACTTCCTAATCCGTAACTCTACCACTTTACCAATTATATATCTACAAAAAAGAGTTCCATAAAAGTTGCATTCACAAAATAAAAGTTTAAATCAGTCAAATTTTTAAAAAGATGAATTGTAAGGTGTTCGGTGTAATCATTGGACGGATGATTGAATGGTTCGTTTATTTCTGAACACCCAGGGAACGACTTGCAACGCCAACACCAAGTTTGCTTTCATAACCAGTTTGATTCACTACAAGTTGATGTGGCGAAATTTTCTTTTTACAGTATGACAATAAAAGTACTATTTCTTTCTTTATTTCAGATTTTGTTTAAATAAAAACTTTAATTAATTAATTATTGAATTCTCTACAATTTTACAATTTATAACTTTGTGATAGAATTTATGTGATGATAAGTGAATTAAAAATGTAGTTAATTTAATTAAGTTAAATTAATTTCAGAAAAAACGCAAAAAATCAAAGCGTCCGTTTAACAATATACTTTTCGTACAGTGCGTATGATAAATATTTAGGAAATTATGCAAAAAACTTAATCTGTAGGCAGGTTGGTAGAGCCATAAAGGAACTTCTATTTTTACATACAAGATAAGATGAATAAATACTGGGGTTAGAGTTAAGGTGATATACAAATGATATACGGTGATATAACGCTATGAACATGATATATTTGAATAATAAATAAAATTGAAGAGGAATGGCAACTATTTCAACAACAGAAAATTTGAATGAATAATCGAGAAATAAACAGATTAAATTTTAAAATTAAAATTGGATGCACTCCGTATATTATATTATCACACGTATATAATATATACTATAAATATTTATTTTATTATCTGAAGAAATTTGAAAAAAATAGTGCAAAATAATTGCATTTTATATGCGAAGAATAATTTTGAAATGTATTCTCAGACTATTTATCATCATAACTCAAATCTCCATCGTAAATTAGCTGACAGATCTTTATCAAAGATGAATATTATTATAGAACGCTTTTTACTAAATTTTTCTTTCTATTTTTATAACGATATTAACATAGAGCATTAAATTCAGCGAATGAACATTAATATTCGCGTAACAACTCAAACTATAGTCGAACAAATAACATACAAAAAATTCGCACAGTTCAATAGAATTAAATACTTTTTATGAAACAACTCAACATTAAAGTTTATATTTGCTATTATGCTAAACGTTAAACCGATCACAATTTTCTATAATAACATTCTGTTCTGTCATAACAATTTCATGATTAAAATTGTTTTTCAATCTTTTTATTTTTATTCATTTTTATTATAAATGAGGAAAAAAACTAATTTTGTTGGAAAAATTGAGCTAGAATACTGTATACACAGCATAAACTTTTAGAAATAAAGAACATTTGTAAGTCTCTCCAATGTGTATTAATTATTCTGCCGCATCTTTGAAATTTTTAAGTCTCCATTTCGATAGATCTATTTAGTTTCTATTATATAGATTTTTCCCTGTAACGTATTTTAGCCGGCGGACTGAAAGCTTTGAACATATTGCATTAGTTGTTCATTAAATGTTAAAGAGACTGACAATTATTTATGATGTTACGTGGAGGGAAAGTAAGCGTGATGTCGCGGTGCGTAAAACGAACATTGAACTTGTCATTAATACACAGCTAGACTTTTATACTGTCAGATAA
Source organism: Oconnorella tubifera (assembly GCA_034700105.1). NCBI lineage: Eukaryota > Metazoa > Annelida > Clitellata > Enchytraeida > Enchytraeidae > Oconnorella > Oconnorella tubifera. The sequence continues at coordinate 10,362 of JAQIXG010001000.1, read as the reverse complement.
AACAGAATTCATAAATTCTACTTCTCTGTGATGCTATGCGTTTCAATCGTTTTGTATGGCTGAATTATACTGAATCTAACTGTTTAAATTATTTAAACAAGGGTCTTCAATATTTGCTGCCAACAGTGTAAAGCTTACTCGCAATTTCTATTTACAAATATGTTATTATTAATTAATAACTTTAGTAGTTAACATAATATATAATTCTTTTATTCCCCCGTAGGCAGAAAACAAAAATATAAATAATGACGAAATATAACTAAGAAAAGTGCATATCGAGACAAACTGAATTATGTACAATTAGTAGATAGCTGTAATATAAAAAAGACTCAATTGATATAAACCCACATATATATACAATAATTGATAATGTATTGTATAATTATAGTTAACACATGAAATGCTATCATGCCATTCCCATAATCTGGTTTACTTTTTTTACAGATTTATCCAATCTCAGTGCAGGCAGCGGATCTAACAGTAACCCATTCTTCGAAAGCATCAAATTCTTCCTCATCGCTATCGTCAATCCTAGCCTCTGTCTATTCGGTGTCATCGGCAACGCGTTCAACATCCTAGTCCTCTCCCGCGGCCGCCTTCAGGCTACCCTAGACTGCTCAATGGAACGCGCCGCCCACACGGCCCTAGTCGCCTTGGCCGTCTCCGACACATTCTACTGCCTTAGCACGCTCTTAGTTTGCTCCCTTAACCGGTTCGAAATAGCCTTCGATCATCTAGGCTTAAGACTCTACGCTAAGCTCTACGGGCCGTATTTACAGAATCTTTTTCAACACACAGGCACGTGGTTAACCGTCGTCATGGCTACAGGCCGCTACGCCGCTATATGTCGCCCGCTGCAAGCCCGCCATCTTGTTGACGTTAAAGGAACACGTGTTGCCATTGTGCTGGCCTTCTTTGTCGCTATACTACTCAATCTACCTCGTATATGGACTTATACTTTAATAGAAATCAACTGCCCCCAGACTAGAAATACCCACGTTTATTATATCATAGACGAAGGGTATTTCGTTGTAAATCGCCGGTTAAAAACAGCATCTACTTATATTTGCGCTATTATAGGATTCTTTCTACCCGTAGCTCTATTAGCTTACTGTAATGTTCACTTAATTAGAGCTCTTAAACGATCGAGCGAGGTACGGCGGAGGTTTAGGGTTAACTCTAGACAAGCTACTTCCATATTCAGTAGCGGTATCAATCGAACCCTGATCGCTATCATTTGCATGTACGTGGTGCTCATGAGTCCGTCTGAAATGCTCCACTTCTGGTACTACGCAGTGGTCGGCGATGATGTCGAAGTGTTCAACATGACCATAGTTGTTACGAATGTGATGCAAACTATGAATTTCGCGTTTAATTTCGTTCTGTATTGCGTCGTTAACGTGCACTTTCGGGAGACTTGTATAGAGTTGATATGCTGTCGGGCTTCGCCGGTGGAGATGCGAAGGAGGGATAGACGGCGGGGTTCGAGCTTCATCGGGTTGGGGAGAAGATCGTGGAGGCATTCCTCGATCAGTTATGCGCCCGCGAATAAGGCGTCGATTTGTACGACTTTGTCGATTTTTGAAACGCCAGTTTAAGACAAGAAATATTAACGTCATATTAACGTCAGTTTAATCGTCCAGAGAAGTTATTAGCTTGTTTTTAAATGTGAATAATCGGTAATATGTTCTGACAGATGGAATTAAGACAATTTTAATTAGAAATCCAACATTTTTGATAGATGAAAATATAATGAATTGATAAATAGTTTGATAACTGGAATTTGTGATGTCAACATCTCATTTTTGTAACATTACATAATATATATTATATATATTATATTACATATATTACATATATAATATATTACATAATATGCCACATTTACACTAATTTTTTTATACTAAGTGAGAAGATAAAGGGCAGTATACTATAGCCTAACTCTTTACCTGGATATTGCCATTAACTTTAATAGATCTCTTTACTGAGCTAATTTAGTAATTTATCAAATAATTCTCAGGTTATCTTGTAACTAACGATTTTTCTGCTTTTGTTTCCATATTTTCTTTATTCTCGATTTTCAATTCCATATTTTGAAACAAAATTTATTGCAAATATGGAATTTTATTCGAATTTAAGTACTTTATCGAAATTTAAAAGACTATAACGGTAAATTTAAATAAGTCATTATCCATAAGTAATGCAAAATGGGAGTCCACAAGCAACAAATTAAAAATCTGACGATCATTTTCTGAATCTCATATTACAAACTGGTGATAGGGCTGTTGCACATCCTTTGCATGAACACAATTTAATTTTTCACATACAAAAATTAAAGAAATATATTGATAAAGAAAGCTTCTGGCCTCTCATATCTCCATAAATTTGTTATTTAATTTACTTCAGACCAGTTTTATTTAAAGAAACTTCACGTTATAGCCGCGAAAAAGTTTGCAAAGATCTTGTCAAGCAATAAGAATATCAAATTAACATGTTCAAGGTAGTTTAGAAAGGGTAGATTTTATTAGGAATAAAATATGCGCTCTTAATTATTCGACTGATTGACATGATTTTGTAGTAAATTTAGAAAGTGCATACACGATGGAAAGTCAATTAGTGGTTTACTTAGTTTCGTAGAGAGACTAAAAGTGCAGCAAAAATGAAGAAAACAAGATTTTTCCACGACCTCATCATGCGATTGTGACTATAGAGTACAATGTCATACCGAACACAACATATTTTATGATAACAATTAATGATAAGAGTTTTGCGTCGAATATATAGCAATATATAGCTTAAAAATGTAAATGTTATGTTATACAATCAAAGTTATAAGTTAAAACTTAAATTGTAAGTCAAAGTTTAACCATATTCTTGTTTCAGGGACTGAGATAAGGAAGGGCAAGATCTCACTTGAAAATAACTGAAATATTTATCGACAAAAATGGGCTTTGATAAAAAATACTACACTGCTCAATAAGTATCGAAAAATTAATGACATTGCGTTATATCTTCAAAATATATTACAAACAATCAGTGATTTTTGTAAGTTTTACAGTGAACGCTTATTATTTTCTAATAGATTATAATCTTGCTAATAATTCAAAATCTTTAATATGGCTTTTTAATTAAAGGTTGTTTTCATTTGTAATATATAGCACACAAGAATTTTTATATTTATACCATATTTGTTACAAATAGTGGCATCTGGCGAATTGCAATACTACAGTTGCTCTGTGGTGTTCAAAATAAAATACACGCTGTTATATAAACTTAGAAATTTATAATTTGAGCTTTTGTTATATATCACTCGACTTGTCTCATATGTTTTCCAATTTTTAAATAGATTATGATAATCAAAGGATGGTGAACAGTTGGAATAGTTTATCGCAGTATGTCGTAGATGCAGATTTTATTAATAGTTTAAAGAATAAATTAGATATGTTGATGCTTACTGGAATGATGGTTAGGATTGCCTAACACTTTAACTAAAAGTTTACAAGTAGCAAGAGATAGGTTAAGATAAGTTAGTGCAGAGCTATTCAATTAAAAATTACATTATATAGTATTATACAAAAAAAGACTTTATATAAATTACATTATATTTAGTATTTTGATAATAAAAGTTATATACAATATATAGCATGCTTACTAACAATTATTTTCTTGTAAAAATTAGGATCGCACTTAGCTCTTCTTCATTTATATAATAGATAAGAAGCAAAAATAATAATCAGAATTTTAAGATAGTTTGAAATGGAAATGAGAGGGGGGGAGTAAACATTTAATCTGACGATTATTATTCACATCCACAGTTCAAATTTTGTATAATATAAAAATGTATAAAGTTATATTTTAATATATGATCGATAAATGATTTAATCATCAATATGAACGACACAGATGTGGTTTATAATAACGAAAATTCAAAATATATTTTTTGACCTCATTAGTGAAAATAACATTCTGATGACACAGATTGTTTATTATTCATTACAAAGCTATTAACTAGTGTTACCGAAACGATAGTAAAGTAATTCACTATACTTTGGTCTTCCCAATTATACAATCTTGAATTATTAAGGTGTCGTCACATGGTCAGATTTTCCGTGTGACTGTGAGATCCTTTTTCAGTTTAGAAACCTTTTATAAGGGCATATTTATTTATATAATTTATTTATTATCAAATAAAAGTTTTCAAACAAATATTTAGTTATCACTGGAATGTCATGGTGTCAGTCTGGCGTCTATGCTCACCCCTCGCGCCCTCCCCCACCCTATAATGACTTTGTTGGATAGTTGGATGGAATTACATAGTTATAATAATAATTATGTAATTATACTGTACATACTTAATATTCACAATTTATTGCAGTGTAATAAAAGGAAATAAGATAAAAGGGAGATAAAAGGTAAAAGGAAAAGAATTACAGACTGGTGTTGTGTTTTTATCAAGTGGTATTTACAGTTATTACAGTCTGTGTCTATGACATTATAAGCTATTCTAACCATTAGTGGATAATGACACATCTGTAGGATATAACTCAACAGATGTTAATTGAATCAATGGATACAAGATGTTATTATGACGAGAGAACGGTCGATATTTTGCTCATAAATTATTCATCTGAGTCTCCAACGCAATCAGTGATCATAGTGATAAAGATGTTTTGCTGAAAATTGACACAAAATGTGTAAATTAGAAATTATGATAATGCGAAATTGTGAAAAGATATGCTCCGGGCTCAATTTATTTGCAGTATTGAATTCAATACTGGTATATCGTTTAGAAGACGGAAATTGTTTGTACTATGTTTGTACTATTCCTTGTACTATGGAAATTGCTTGTAATTGTAAAATTGCTTGTACTATGTTTTGGTATATTACGTAAGTTTGAGATTAGTTATTTCATGCTTAAGCTTGCTTAAAAAACAATGATATATTTAAAAGATATTACCTTGATAGATTTTTTTCAGTTTTAAAGTGAAGATAATTTATATATTATATTACTTAGTTAAAACTATTACTCTAGTTAAATTTTACATCAAACATATATCAAACAAACTTCTGTAGACACTACACAATAAACCGGTGTCCCGGCAAAACGGTCACGTATGCATCAACCAGATAAATATATCATGAAATAGGCCCTATAAATTAATATAATAACTCATATTCTAACAAACCTTAAACTTAACCGTAAACATAATTCGAACTCAAACTGTAATCATAATCCTAACCCAAACCCTTAACCGCACTCACAGCATTAATAAACCTGACTGATTTATCGGGCCTTTTTGACTATTCACGCATGAAACCATATCATTTATTTCTGAAAGAAATTAACGACAGTCGCTGAGAGACATCCACAAAGATAGCCAATGAAAAAGCCGTTAAAACTGTTTCAGATTCAGCGACATGTTAACGAGGCTTAAGTCAGCGTAAGAAAGAGCAGAATCACAACAAACTTTGCTATTAAAATGACATTAAAAATTCCGCATCAAGTATCTTGTCAAGTTAGTCTTTGATCAAATCCTTGTTGCGGATCATTAGTACAATGAAATAGTAGGAATCCTAATTTAAACGCTACTATGACTTTCAATTACATCGCTTGTCTAGTTTATGATGATTATTTTGACAGTAATGAGCACTGGACGCGATCATGGCAAAAGATTCAATCGAGATAACGAGACAACATGCGAAATTAGACATTTGCAGAATTCAAAATATAGTACATGTTAGTAATATCAAACAATATAGGAATATCGCAAGTTCTTGTTTGTCACATAGTACCTCATGAAATTCGTGAAAAATGCCTATACTTCATTGCTATGACACAATAATAGTTATATAGTAATAATTGCTATAACACAGTATAGTTATTACAAAAGAAATAATATCTCTTATTATAAAATTTAGAAGAAATTTGAATACAAAACAATAAACTGATTTCGTTCTGTGGCCTCGTATCAGTTCACAGTTACACATTCATTTGTGTCAGTAAGTAAAGGAAATGATGACAGTTATTGCTTAATATTCAGACTTGCAAAAGTCATCGGTCATTCTAGTCGTATCGACGAGAAACCGCTAAACAAACGCGTTTTATGCTCGGTGCTTTAGTATAATGTACTCAGTGTTTCGACTTGCCACGTAATTTGATCTTTCGAGTGATGCGTAATTTGAATTGTTATCTGTACGGTGTTTCTATTTACCAAGTAATTTAATCGTTTGTGAAGTAACTGATAGTAGGTCTGAGACTTTTTAACAGGGAAGAATACCCGAAGTGTAAAAATGCCAAGTAAAATGAACGGAACGCTTTCCGAATAAATATGCCAAGAGAATGACGGATTATTCGACTCAATTTCTGAATAAGAAATTCATCGATGAATCAGAAATTTATATTTAAATTATGCATTAATATTTTATATAGCCCAAATATCAGCTATCCAAGGAATTTTAAAAAATATTTAATCGTAAAAACTTTCTTTTTATTATTATGATATTTATGTATTTATTTTACAATGGCAACATAATGTAGGCTAAATTTGAATTAATTTTTGCAGTATAATCACATAAATAATATGCAAAATCTTAAAATTAAATAGAAATTTTTCCTGAATTTCCTGCGGGGTAAAATAATCTGATTTTACAATGTAACAATTCGGGCAATATTTTAGAAATAACGTGGAAACATCAAAGCAACCAATGCTGGTTCATTATTGCACTTTCTGAATTGACTTATCGACTATTTAATGCGTTATTATTATTCAATTTACAATTCGTGAGAAATTTATTCAGACCGACGAGAATAATTCATTCAGTTAAAAACTGTTACTAGTTATGACGTTAAAGAGTTATTAAGTTAATAATACTGACAAACTTTACGCAAGTATAGTTTATTAATGTTCGTTGTCGCAATGTAAAGTTAGTAAGACTCTGTCCATTACAAATATTTGAGAATATAATTAGTGGTTGCAATTGAATATTAAGTTAAAGTTTCGGGAAGCTGTAGAGCACCGGACTCGGAAACGAAAGATCCAGGTTTGATTCCTGTGAAAGTTTATAATATAGCTCATATGATGCGCCCTTTAGCATAATTTATTCTTTTAATAATATCCAGTACTATAATTGATATTAGTACTAGTGATAATATTGCTATATTATGAAAGTAAAATAATTGAATGTTTTTCTAAAATATAAACTTTTTAAATACAAGTTACATTTTAAATATTTAATTTTTAAATTTCGAGCAGTTTAAAATGTAAAAACCAGATATTTTAAAAAAGCTGCGAATTTTTAATATAATTTTTATTTCGCCAAATAAGAAAGAGAAACAGAAAATGTGGGAAAAAGATGACTTTGAAGAATTTCGCGCAAGATCCTACAGCGGGGGTTGCGCCCAGGCCCTTAAACGAACCAACCCCTCCCCCCCTCGCCGGGTATCCCTCGACTCCGCCACTGAGTGCCGCAGAAGGCGACGCCTCACCCCACCCTGCCATCCAAACCTCCTCCTTTATAACCTCAAAAACACTCCAACGCCTCTTAATCCACAACTTTCTAAACTGAAAATGTTCCAAAAATATTCCCGCAGCGATGACGATTCTTCAATTGACGTCATCGTATCCGCGATTGAACGCATCGATTTGAACGAAACAGTTTTCGAAGATTCAATCCGATCTAAAACTGCTGAATCAGCAAACGAACCACCTCATATAAACCCACTGAAATCAGAAATTCTAATTTCTCGACAGAATAATTCCAAATCTCGTAAAATTCGAAGTTTCAGTATAACTCGAAAAGGACTGATCTATCACGGGTATAGAAAATCCTCGGCTGATACTACGTCATCAGGTAGCGGAGTAACGTCACTTAGTACTGACAGTGGGCTCTGTACGTCATCGCATTATGACGTCAGCAGAGAGAGTGTTTATGACGTTTGGATTTTGGGGAGTAGCGGGACAGGAAAGAGTTCGATTTTGGAACAGTTTATACGTCCTGATGGGAGGGAGGGCGGTGAGGAGGATACAATTAATATATTTGGTAAGGTTCTTAGTGAGTTTTTTAGAGGCTTTAGGATGCATTTGTATTATATATATATTATAATTTGAAGTGTTAAAACGATAAAGGCAAGTTAACCCAAAGTATTAATTCTTAGAGTTTGATTAAGGGTTGGGGTAGTGTTAGGATATAGAGTTGGGGTTACGTTTATGGTTTAGTAGGGTTAGGATTATTCATTAAATTAAAGTTTTGATTTGTTAGGTTAATATATCAGGGACAGATTTATTGGGCTCATTTGTATTAGGGGCCCATTTGTACTAGAGGCCCATTTGTTGGGGTAATTTATTATTGGACCATTTAACGGGTTAATATATTAGGGGCCCATTTCTCGGTGCACCATATGTTAATCACAGGGTACCATACATAATATTACATAATATTACAATTCGATCTAAATTTTTTTTTAAATCAGAGATAAAACACGTAGCAGCCATAAAGGATGCAAAGTAAAACTCTACAGTGTATAATATAAAACTCGAATCTAAAGTAATCCATAGCACCACGTGATATAAAGTGAGAGACGGATCTATCAATAAAACTGCTGCTTTTGTGTATAAACACTGCACTGAGCAACTTATCTGTAATTACATAAAAAGGTAACGAACTCAAAATAATGATGTTGTGAACTCACTGCACCAAGTTATAAATACAAAATATTGCTTGAACCCATTTGATCCATAATTAGTTTTAGATATAAAATTTCCACCAATTCTTTACATAGAAACTTCCAGAAGACTTTGGTTCTAGGACGATTCATCAACGGACGATTCGTAAACGGACTGTTTGTCAAGAATTATTTTGTATAACGGACGATCCTTGTAACCCCTAACCCTAACCCTAACTCTAACCTTAACCCTTAACTTCACCCTAAACCTTACCCTAACCTAGCGAATATTCCTGACGAAAAGTTCGCTGACGAATCGTCCTTTGTCGAAACGTCCGCATATCAAAACTTTTACACGATGTTTTTGAGCTTGCATTGTTGGCTCAACAACATTGCCTGCAGCAATAATACAGATTTGCCTGCAGCAATAATACAGTGTTAGTTTTAATTCTCAGCTTAATGCATAAAACGATTGAGAAATAGAGGTTCGACAACAGACGCAGCAACACGTGTTGAGATTAGGCCTAAAGACAACACGTGTTGTCAATTTTGCAACACTTTTATCTTCTGAATAAAATTTAATGTATTTGCGAAATATACTTGTGAAAATAGTAAGCTGTGTTGCTTTCATTTATTGGGTGGAAACTGAAGACGTTATAGAATACGAAAACATATAACGCACGTTGTTGATTCAGAATACAATAATTATAATTATTATTATTATTATTGTAAACCGTATTTCGGCATCAATGATAAACAAAGTAAGCATACAAAACTAAGAAACTAAAAAAACAAGAAAACGAAGCACTGCAAAAACGTAGATTACATCATTTGATGTTTGGTTATTTACATTCAACAGAAAACTGCAGAATGTCATCTTAAAATACTATTAATTCTCTTAAATGTCCTGCATATTAAAAACTGCTCATTAAATGATTAAAGAAAATTTACATAGTTTTTTAGTTCTTCACGTATGCTATTAACACGCTGTATTAACCTGTTACAAATATACGCGAACAAATACCAAAATACTCAAATTCATTATTAAAATTAATTATTTTAATAATGTATTTTAATACAATAATTTGATTACGAAAAATTTTCTGCGCAGATTTGTTTTTCACAAATTTGCGCAGAATTTTTTTTACCAGAAACTGCTTCATACCTCGTTTTTATAATTTCAATATCAACGAAGTATTTTGAGCAATATGTTAATTTCTAAATATCCTGTTACAATGCACAACGCTATAAATTCAAGTAAATAAGAATGAGTTGATGTCTAAAGCCGCGGAACATTCACTGGGGATTATCTCTCTTGTTCTGCTAGGATTAATTTCATTCAGAGATTTTTTTCTGATAATCCGGCTTATTTCATTTACCCAGCACAGCGCACGCTTCAAGTGTTGTGATGGGTAAATGAAATGAGCCGGATTTTTCTTCTATGACATAAGGAGAATTTATCCTCCCTCCCTCCCTGTCGTATTTACACGTTTTACATTTAGTCTCAAAATGAGATTGTTTTTTATTTCTTTACTTGATTTTTTGAGAGACCTCTAATAGACTATTTAAATTGAAACAAGGCAACGAATTTTTAAATTAATTTTACATGGAGGCCCTTTGCAGGTATTTCATGCGAATTTAATGCTTTGACCCAACTCCCGGGCCTGTTTTAGCAATTTATATATATATATATACATATA
>JAQIXG010000999.1:0-25299 GCA_034700105.1 Oconnorella tubifera | reverse complement strand
CCGCCCTCCCCCCCAATTTTTATATATTATTTTTTATAAATTATTTAAGAAGACTGTTGCAGAAACTATAATTTTGAGGTATTATAAAATAATAGTTAGCCCACTGTAAAGCTTATAATTTATCACTATACTTACTTATTTTATTACTTGGGGGATTGTAATCCCCGCAACCTCCCCCTTTGCCTTCTCCACTGTATAACAAATCTCCGCCCATGACTATCACGTGACATCGGTCCGTCGGCGACAAATCGGTTTTAGGTCACTAAGGTGTGAACACAATTTTTTTTTGCGACATCGTGGAGCGGCATCGCGGAGCGACATTGCTCCGCGATGCCGCTTAGATGTGGACGCACCTTTAATCGTTTTTTGCCACTAGCATACTTGCATGAGAGACACTGTAGATCTCCACGAGGGAGTGACAGCATCTGATATTACGCTTTAGCTACAATTAACCAAAGGTTATATGGAGACTAAGTACATAACCAGCATAATATAATGCAGGCGTCGAATAATTTACACTGGCATGTGTATACAATAATTATGTTAAAGCCTATGTACAGTATTTTAATCATTTTGTAATGAAAAAACTCGTTTGAAATGAATGCATCAGACCAGTGATGTAGTGATTGCAATCAATTTGAATAAATTTTTCGTTAGACTCTGGCAATAAAAACTATATCTGGATAAAATGCTACCCGAAACATGACTCTGCAAAGAGAGTCTATATGATATTTTTATAATTGCATTATAATATATATTTTATTTTAAAGTATATCTTAGATATTGTGATCCAGTGGTCTTGATTATAGAGATTACAATATAAATTTGGAAATATTTTACAGATTATCTTTAGTTTTAGAAGTCTCGGTTTGAGATATCACCCTAGACCTAATTGAGAGACATAATTTTATCATATAATTATGTTGATCTATTATACAACGACGATATGCGTACAGAGAGCTCGTTTATTTTATTATTCGTCCTTGATAATTCTATTTTCAATACAAATTTCAAACATTTTAAAACTTTGAGTATGTCACGATCTACAGTAAGCTTATACCATACGTTTGAGAGTTCATGGTTTGTTTGTACAGAATGCAGTTGATATGTTTTTAATTAAGAAATAATATTCTTTCTTTTAAAATTATCACGAATTACCCACAAATATTAAACGTCATATCAAGATTAACATATATCATTTAATATTTAATATTTTAAATTATATAATAAATCGCAGTAATTTTTTATTGTTTTTAACAAAAGTGTGACTATCTTTTAAGTGTCTCTGTCCAGCTATCTACTTCAATAGATAGACATTGCCCGGATGAATTTGTTCAAGGGAATTTTAATTAATACTTTTTAAGACATTTTTCCCTAGCTAATTATTAGTGTAGTCTCATCTGCAAAGGCATTTTTATATTGAATAAATTTTAAACTAATAATATTATTCAATAATAATCAGTCACTAATTATTTAAAATTTTAGACAGTATACTAGGTAATTGTCTTTGCGTTGAATTTCATTTCTTTTAGTCATTTCTATATCTAACGTATATTCATTACTTAATTTGGAGTTCGGGAAGACATTTTTTAAAGTTGACCCAGGCACCCCATGAAATGTTGTGTCTTTACTTCAATGGTCCTAGTATTACCGGATCCGGAGCCAACCTCGAACAACACATTTTTAAAAAATCTGTACATATTAGATGCTGAGAAGTTCGTAAATTGTAGAATAGCTTGATATAATATTTAGATATTATGAAGAGTACGTAATTGAATCAGTTAACACGACACACTACATGTCTAAATTTGAGCAAATCGAGCTTAGAAGTGGTGTTCTGAACAGGTCCAATATAAGATCGAGCTGACAACTTCAATGTTGTCTGTATAATTCAAAACCAAACAACAATAGCATGCATATTTTCAGAAATAACATAAAATTTTTGCTACATTTAAAAGGTGTAATATTATTTTAACATTAAAGCAATATGCCCATGTTTTAACAAATCCATGATTTATTTCTCGTGCATTTGTTAGATAAGTTTTAAGTAGTTCCAAATCTGCACTCAGCCACAATAATATCAAAAATTGAATGAACCATGTTTGTACACTTTCTAAAGTAATGCAAGCAATGCAATGGCTGCAGATACTAAAGTATACACAGACTCTGGCGCCACATTATGACAGAGAAATTCTATCTGCAACCCTCGGGGCATCATGGACTGAAAAGTTAATACTTTTTAAGTCGAGTCGGAACTTTGATTGTCTTTCTGCCAAATGCACGCGAAATATGAGAGTTTTCTATTTGATCTAGATGATAAATTCTCATAATCGATTAAAAGCACCGCTTTAATAAATCATATTTTTAATTGTTTCAAAAATTTCATCAGTTTTTGATTTACTTGTTTATTTAAATATTAAGGTGTAATTAGATTTAAATCTAGTAATCAACTTATTTTACTAAAAACTTTACAACTTAAATTTATAAATACTGTTTTTAAAAGTTAGATCGTGAACATATGTAGTATCTAACATAAGCATGTTTCTTCAACAAATATTTGTTACTTTCGTTACTCCAACTTTATTTCAAGATCATGTCTTTGTTAATCTCATCGTTTTCTATCTCATCAATTTCGATTATGACTTCAACTGGCATTAATCATATCTGTTGTACTAAATGATGTTAACAATTGATTTATGTTATATCATGTTACGTCAAATCATAAATTGTAAATCATTACTGGCATTTTAGTAATTCGATGAAAGTTAGAATGAAGCTGTTAGAACTTAGTAATTTAAATTTCCGTAAATAATGAATACAGTTAATCATAAACTTCAGTAATGGTATGGAAATAACAAGCATGTTGAACATGAATAAGCAAAAGTGACTTAAATAGAAGCCATGATTATCTTAACCTTGAATGTAATTTTTATTCATCGAAGATTTCTAAAGTGTTTATTGCTATTTCTTCCAATCTAGTTATAACACTGTTACATCAATAGTTTCACTTATACGTTACAAGTCTATGTTATATTGTTCTATCATATTTTTTAAGATAACGAGAGCAAAATACTTCAGCAAACTTAATTCGAAACCGGTCTCATACTACATGATTCAAATGTAAGCGTGACTGATCTCCGAAGCATCAGTTTGCATGCTACATTAATCTTATCGATGCAACGAATTCTCGTGACGAGGGAACTGGGTCACGATAAGCCTCGACTCCATCACAGATCAAACATGGACTTCATGAATACACACGAATCTCTTGAGAATATAATATCGAGACCGAGCCAACACTGGAGCCTCAAGCATGCCCGTAGAATGACCCGTGTAATAACATAGCAACAGGATTAATGTTGCAATCAACTTGATGGTTAGAGCTCTGAGCAAACGGTCATGACTGCGGTTAAATCATTTATCCATTACATGATTGCAGCATATCCAGCAAAATCTATCAAACATAGAGTAGCATGGAAGGCTTGCGAACAGCGGATATTAAATTTACACTAACTTCTCGAATCCAGACAACAACGACTAACTCTCTCATCAATCGTAAAAATATTATTTCTGATTCTCATTTTACGATTAGTTATTTTCAGTAAGGTAGCGAAATCCTAACCATAACATTATCTATTAAAAAAACAAGTTGAATGGAAATGTGGTATTTTGTCAAAAATCCGGAAGAGTACCTGGATTTGGGAAGTCCATGTAGAATTGAGTAGTTCTATACAATCAGGAAAGAAGATTTCAAATTAAAGACGAGTTGATTGAAAGTGACGTGAAAGCAGTCAGTCGAAATTGAAGTGAACAGTAAACAGGATTGGCACAACTGAGAATCCTTGCATGCATTCATGTCATTGGTTAACGAAAATAAAATAATCGTCAAATCACAATCCGTCGTGACACATGGACAGCGCGAAGTTAAATATTAAAAAATACCAATAAATAACCAAAATGATACATTTTAAAATAATAACAAATGCAACAAATACTAAAAAAATAAGTTCTATTCGTAATTTATCTTTCATAAGTATACATTGTATAAAAATAACAGTAGACCATAATACATTAATTACAAGTAATATTTATAATCCATTAAAATTCTAAAAACAAGTCTACAATGATACAATTATTATTAATTAATAACAAATTATTAAAAAAAATAATGGACTAGCGGATATAATATAAACACACAACACAAACACAAAGACAATTTAACAGTATTTAGCTCACAGCTAATCTAATTATTGTTTATATTAACATTTATAATAGCAGTTATATAAATAGCTAATTTAAGCATCAACAAGGATAGGATAGTGATGTTTGAATTTAATAGTGTACAAATATAAGCTCATTATTAATGCAACATAGAAGATAAGCATATATAAAAGATAGCATATATAAAAGGATAAAAGCTTTATGCCAAATCTTTATTATCGATTATTACTTAAATTGGCATAGGCTTAATATAATTTAAGATAGCCACGCTTTGTGAATTATTGTGAGAATATTATATGCCTTATAATTTAAGTCTTAATAAATCACAATAAAATATGTATACATGGATGCATATATGTATGCGGGCAACTTTTCTTCGTTATAACATTATTATTTTCCGGAGCAATACATTAAGTAAAAGTGGCGCGCTATTTATTATATGCATTAAACATGGGCATACTCTAGGCTTGTAGATAACTAGACAGTCTCCGGCTATAAATTCAGAAGCTGGAACCATTATTATTGCTATTAGCGATACAGGATATACAAAAATTAGAAATGAAATTAGAAGGTTCAATACGACGGGTTAAAATCATATAAATTGCACCGTTCAAATAACAATCACTTTATTTTTATTCTTCTTTATTTATTGGTCTGTGCCGAAAATATAAACGTGATGAAACATAAAAATTGGTGATGCTATTTTTTAGTAATTCGTTATTTTATATAGATATTTACTACAAACTATTCGATCTACTTTTTGCTCCCAAATGATTTTACTATGCCCCCTCCAATGCATGCCGCATTAAAGTACAGGCAAGAGTGTGCAGGGTTTGTTAAAGATTCATTACATACATGATACAGTGAGTTCCTGAATGCGTTCATGAAATGTTTCAGGGTTTTTTTTCTAGTTTTTAACTAATTTAAGTTTTATATAAAGCAAAAAATAACAGATAAAGGTAAAAATATATCGTTTCAAAGTAGGCCTATAGACTATAGACTAGGTCTATAGACTATAGACTAGGCCTATAGACTATAGACTAGGCCTATAGACTATAGACTAGGCCTATAGACTATTATCAAACTTCATAAATTCAGTTCATTGCTGCTTGAAATTTCGAGAAAAAAAATCAAACTAATCAGAATTAGGAAAGTTTTTAGCCGTTTATTGTTCATGATTCTGATGAAAGAACAACAAAAATAACAGAATTTAAAACGATTTAAATGACTTTTCCCACGAGTTAATCCTGTGCGAATACATAGCTCCAGCAGTCCATCAATTTTGATTCATGTACAGAATTGATGAACTGCATTATCTTTATACATTTAGAATCGCTTTGCAATGAAATTATTTATCAAGGCATAGTTATACACGGGGCTATAATTAGGCCTATATATATAGTAAAATGAGTTCATTGTTTAGTGAATATTACAATCGAGCGAAGCCATATCAGTTTTACTAATTAGAAGTCAATATTATGAGCGAATAGTAATCAGTAATAGTTTGCGAAGGCTGTAATCAGATAAATAACTAAATTAATACACCAAGGAAAATATATCAAAAATGTCAGTTACAAACGATGACACATTAGCCTATCTCATAGGCGAACATTTTGTTAACTTGATTTATCTGGTAATAATAAGCCACATACACATTTAAGCCGCGCCCCTCCCATGCAAAATCATTTGTAAAATTTACTTCGTTTTTCATTGTTTCTTGCAAATTGTTTCTTTGGATAATAAATATTTAAAAAATGCTTTATTTATTCTTCGACACCGGTTTTTTGACTTAACCTAACATAATAACAGACAAAAAAACTCTTTAGCTTTATTAACTGTGATCAATTGAAAGTGCGAAACTCCTATTTTGCATATAGGCCTGTGCTTAATTTTAATGATTAGTAAAATAAAAACTACTTATTGTTTTAAATAAGCTACAATATTATAATAGCTTATATATATTTAACAAACTCATTTACAATTTAACAATCAAAATGTAAATAAAGACAATAAAACTGTTTAAATTAGGCATAAAATCTACATTTCATCTCGCATAATAATATTATGCGAGATAATATTAGACCAACTTAGATAAGTCAAGAAAAGATAAGCTAATATAAGTTAAGCTTAGATAAGTTAGATATTTGAGATATTTTAGCGTCAATTCAGTAATATATCATAATAACAGTTACATTATTGTAATGCGATAAAATATACATTTAATTAAAATGATTGCCAGACGCCTTTTTTATTTATTTAGGTATCTTTTACATTATTTAAACCATAAAAAACTTTCCTAATATATCATTCCTAGTTAATTCAAATTAATTAAGCGCATACAATTAAGTAAATTACAATTTATAGTTGATTATAACTAAACTTACCTTAAATTTACTCTTTGGTAAGTCTTTGGTAAGCTTTGGCTAAGAACGCTATCTCGCGACGCTTACCTCCTAAAACAACGACTTAAAAACTTAAAAAGTATACGCTATAATTAAAATTTGAAACTTTTTGGTTAACTAACTTACATTAAAAGCTGTTAATTAGAATCATTATATTGGTTTTTATATAAACTGACTGATATTAAGTATATATATTTTCATAATATTTTTTAAGTCCATGGCAGTCTTTTAGCTGATTTTGTACTACTAAAATGATGGTGAGCATGTCTGCGACTGCTATTGGATGAAGGTTATCACATGATGTCACATACATGCATAATGACAGCTAATTATATTATTCGTATTTGTGAATCTATAGTATCATATCTCAGTAGTCCGTGTATCTAAAATCAGAACTTTTAATAGATTTTTCGAAATTTTGTCTTTATCATCAGTTTGATTCCAAGTACAACAATGCAATGACTATTAATAAAATGTATTTATAATTATAATTGCACTTATCAGAGATATAGGCTACCTTCAATGTCATAAATTAAAATCATAAGATTAAGTCTAGCTTTATAACCAGACAAATAAAACGATAGATAGACCACGCATAGACTTAATGAATTAGTATCCAACTGCAAATGAGTATTAATTGCCGGTATTAAATTAGCGATAATATTTATTTTTGACTGATCTATTAGACAGTGATGTCAACTTCTTTCTAGGTTTATAAAAAGATCCAACGTCGTCACTGTTTTATTTGTCGAAACATTACTATGTTGACAAGACTAGAATTTTTTTATAAAATTTAAAATAATTAGATAAATCATAATTATATATTGATTACTTACTAGGCTTACTATATATTTTATAACAACTTGAAAAAGAGTAAACGCTTGACCATATTCATTATTTAATTTAGTGCACCAGCAATACTTTATAATCTAATTTTAATTTTAATCAAAGTTGTAATACATTTCAATGATTTAAAATATAGAGAGATTCCTGAAATCATTGATTTTTTTGGTTTTTGGTAAGTTTTTGATCTTTTTTTCCTCACGCGGTTTTTCTACGTAATGAAATTCTTTGCTATATCACATTGTACAGTACAACGCAAAGTTTCCAGATTAAATAGGATTGTTTTCTTTTTAGGTAAGCTGCTTATATGATATTGTTTTTGGTATAATGTAAAAAATATTCTGTAAATAAAACTACTACTATGCTGTAGTTTGCATACCATAATACCACAGATAATTCCTAGTTTTGTAAAAAAAAATATTTAGTCATAGGTCCTGCGTTATTATTAGTTATTATCATATACAAATAAACTTACATTAGACACGCAAACTAGCGAATATAATATTATTATAAATGAAAAAATGAGAGGACTAATCTTTAAAAAGATAAACTTACTTATACTCTCAAAGAAAGATGTTGTAGATTAAGCTATCAATCGAAGTCTCTAATCTAGAAATCTTTCGAACATGCAACGCTTATCTAGTGAATTGTTCAAGTGAACTGCTCTTGGTTTCAAAAGTTTCCCGCCACTGGCTAACTGGCCAACTTAAATTTGGAAACGAATTTCCTTCTAAAAATTGGATTAACTCGTAAAATGTCAATCGTTTTTGTAAACTGCGAAACTAAAAAGCTGCGTTGCATATTTTTGCCATTTTCTTTATATGCAACTACGGAGCCAAAATCTAAAGTGTCAGCAAAAAATATAGTCAGGTGTACATGAGCTTTTCACTGACTAACTTTCAAATAAATGCTGACATATCATTTTTAATCATTTATTGACGCTTAACTTGATTAGTAACATTGATTAGTAAGCCATAGTTAAATTCTTGTCTTATTTTTAGTTTACAGTGTATCATTCCATGCTTATGTCACTTTCTAAGTATTTCTTTGTTGGCAAGACTTTAGTAATACATTCTCACTGATTTACATCATATTATTCACACCTGACATATATCTTTCCAAGTTTTCCATGAATAATTATTACAACATAATAAATTATACTTTTTATTTCTAGTATTAGAAAAGCTGTGGTCTATATTGGTTATAGCGCGCTAGAAAACGGATCCAGAGGTTGTGGGCTCGATTCTCACGAGAAGTACCACCAATCTCTACTTCACCCTCTCCCAGCTGACTCGACTTTGATAGAGTAGCCTATATATTTCAAGTCAGTCGAACAGGGAAGTTGCTCAGGGACGAGAGGTAAAACTACATCCCCCCGGGCACCCCCATCCTATAGTGGGCGAAATATGAAATCTATAGGCCCTAATAATTAAACGAGGCAATAACTTCTATAAGAAATTGCCTAGTTACCCATAATTATTACTTTTATCAAATATAATTGTTCATCTAATATTTAAATCATCGAATTGTTTTAAATTTTATCTAATGTAGCAACTGTTGTTTTAATTGTTTCTTACATATATTTGATTATATGACTGGCCTATATTTAATA
Organism: Oconnorella tubifera; assembly: GCA_034700105.1. Taxonomy (NCBI): domain Eukaryota; kingdom Metazoa; phylum Annelida; class Clitellata; order Enchytraeida; family Enchytraeidae; genus Oconnorella; species Oconnorella tubifera. Next base: position 16,221 of record JAQIXG010000999.1, on the reverse strand, counting down.
CTTAAATTTCTAATACTAGATAGCATTGAAGACCTTATATGCACTAGATGGCATTGAATACCTTAAATGCATTGTTTTTCCCTACCCCCCCCCCCCCTTGGAAAAGTTGAAATTACGTCCCGGCATTAGCTCTGACGATTAGGCCTGTTCATTGAAATTTACTTGATAAAAACAAAGGGTGCGCCATGATATTAACTTTGCGATAACTAAATCAAAATTAATATTTTTCTCAAATTTTTATTATTTTGTAGAAAAGAAAATTTGACAATTATTTAGTAGGCCTACTATTTGGCAAATTTCACTAATATATATCTCAATGCGTTCAAAATTTTTACAAAAATAAATAAAATTTCAATTTAATCATGCTTTAATTATTTGTTTTAATCATGCGCAATTTAGAAATATGATGAAGTTTTGGAAAATAATTTATTGATTTTTTTAAAAGGCTCATTTTTTGCATTTATCTGTATATAACATATATATAACAGAATTAGCCTTTGTCTGTTCTAGTGTGCGGCTAGTCTCTTTCCGGATGCCGATACGGATGCGTCCATGAATTTTTGAAGCATATCATTGCAAATCTCGTGCATATCAGTTTTCATTCTGTCGTGATGTTTCCCTATGACATAACCACATAACATTTTTGGAGGATTATCCCCATGGTCCTGGTTGATACTGTACAAATATATGAGGACCAGTTACTTCTTTTATTGAGACAATTGCTAAAATGTTATAATCTTAAAAACATCGGCTTAGTTAAATTGAAATTTATAGTTTTTTATTGAAAGTTCATAACTATTGAACGAATTGAGACATAACAATGACATTAGGTAGTTAGATGTCAAATTTCCTCTTCTACAGACAAAATTTGGAGAATATAAATGTTTGGCTTCGTTATTGCAAAGTCGCGGGTGAGTTATTTTTTGGCGCACCATGTACAGTATATGACTAAAATTAATGTTTTTAAAGTCAAATTTTGTCAATATGAATGTTATTATATTGGATATAATATTGATGTCTACATTCGACGCTTTAGACTCATGCGTAGACAAGTATGATAAAGCGCTATGGAAAGAAGATACCGTGAGATAGCAAGCAGCTGTAAAACAAGACTAGCAATATTACACTGTAGATCAACATCGTTGAGAAACTTGTGAATTGAATTAGTAAGACAACTCCTTTTGACTATGCAAAAACAACTGGACATATCTTTTCCAAATCTAATGTAAATGACCTAACAAACCAAATCTAATAAATTGACCCTACCAATTTCTTCTGTATTTTTCCTCTCTAGTATTATTTTCATTAAATTCGTAAAAAAGATACCAATTCGTCTTGCAACAGAATATTTCAAGGTAATTTTAATATTTTACTATAAAAATAAATACATCTGAAAACAAAATAATACAATTAGGTTTTCGACATCCAATTTTTGAATTTCAGTTTGTCTTAATCTTGTTCATTTGTTTCAGTTGTGTATAATCGAAATAAATAATCTTAGTATATCGATTTTGCCATTAATTTTGTTACTTTAAAAGGCCCTTAAAAATGGCATGTAACTTAATTACTAATAATAATTATTTGACAAAATGATTACCGGTAAATTGAGGTATAATATTTATTCTTACACAAGAAACTAACAGACAACTGAAAAAGCGAAGCTAGTTTCGAAAAACGTAAATTTATACCGAAATTAAAATGCAGAATAAGCAATTGTGAAACTTAACTAGGTCTCAATAAAAAAAATTACTGCTAAACAGTGTAAAGTCTAACTAGGCCTACATATGAACTAATATTTAGTATTAACCACAGACTTACTATTATTGAATATCTTTTCATTAAAATTAACATTATTCATCAAAACTATAGTTACCAATCTCAAAATTACTTACTAGGCAGCTGACAATATTCTAAAGTATTCTAAAAATTAGATTTTTTCCATATTAGAAATATGTACAGTAATTCTCGCTATGTCTCTTCATTCAATCGTCTATCACAGATATGGGTATAATTTTTTCGAGTGCAACTTTTGGATTGTTATCGATTCAACCGGTCACAAAAAACTTTAACAATTTAGACATTTTTCCAAATACGTGATGACCTGTTTTTATTATTGACTCTTTTATCGCGTTCATCCATACGTAAGAATTTATCATTTAACTATAACATACTGATACTCTATAAAATAACATTTATATCTTTTACTTCCAATTATTGTTTTCTTCCCATCTTTGGCTTTGTGGGTAGCATTTCACAGACTGCGGTCTGAAGTAAATGTCTCTGTGCCTCGCACTTCACGCTATATTAAAAGGATCGCGGGCCGCAATAAATGGCTTGGCGGACCGCTTGCGGCTTGCGGGACAACCTTTGCCCATCCATGATCTATCATATGCTTATTCTTTCATTTTATTCTTGATGTAAATTTTTGCTCAATAAAATTAATGAACTAGTAAAGAAACAATTGCATTATGCGATTTTTTAGTGAGTAACCACTTGGGAATCTTATTTGGTTAAAAGGTTCAAAAACTAGAAGCAAGAAAGAAATTACATACAATACAGTCTATAGCGTTTCATATTAATTATAATACACTTTACAATTGATTAAATAAAATCCTTCTTAGATCTAATGTTAACGTTGTCTCTGATAAGAATTAAGAAAAACAAGCGAATAATAAAAGGTTATAATAATAAAGTACAAGAAGTAAAGTCACAAGGTAATTTAACAATAGATGATGTCATAGTTGTTATCATTATATTCAAAAATATTGAAATAATCAGAATTATAATTTAACAATCACAGTCACACAGATTTTATGATATAATCCTATAGACTGGAGTAAAATAACTAACATTAAGTTAAGACAAATATCAATAGACATATGACAATAAACGATAGTCTACTTATTTGATAAAAACTGTTATTGTATGAATGTTTAATAATGTGCAAATTATCAGATTACAGGTTGCACTTTATATAAATTTCTTCTCTTGTCGATTCAAGTCACATCAATACAAAAAGGATATTTACTACCAAACAAAGATTCAATTATATATTCAATGACTAAGACAAAATCAAAGATAATGTAAATATCGAACTTGGTGTGCTAAATCAAGTAAAAGATGAACACTGGACTCCTAACAAAGTCCATTGTATGTTCCTACAAGAAAAGATTGGATTATGCACACTTATGCACACATCAATTTAACTTAAAACTGAAAAACATACACTTCAAACAACAATACAGCGAATGCACACACAATATTCTGTAGAATAATTTCTATCTGCAAATTTGTCTAATTCATCAAATAATAATTTAAAGCATCTGCTGCAAGTTTACTAAAAAAGTATAATTTTTACAACAAATGTAAATAAACATTATATAAATTTGCAGGTTGTTGATAAAAGAAGCCAAAATCTGGAATCATATTTTATTACATTCTATAAAATAACATCAATCAAATATGCTGATGTCACCATGTTATATTCATATTAAGAGGGTAAAATTCTTTCATAATGTTAACTAATTATGCCCTATTAGGTATTTTAACAACAAAAAAAAGAATATGTAATAAACTGAATTCAGTTCAAGGAATCTTGCACTCTAGCAAATACGCTGGAATGTAATACAGAATCAGTTTTAACTCTATATTCAACTGCATCATTAAAGCAAGACATATTGCTTTATATTAAACATACAAGACAATATTTAATGACACAATACTAAACACTAAAAACTAAATCTTTCAGCTGGTAAATTCAGCAATACGAAATTTATCAACATAAAACTAAAAATGCAAACGGTATCTCCATACTCATTAATCTTAAAGCTCTTCTATCTATCTACGTTTTTACGTGTAAGTAATCTCTCACAATTCAAACAATATTTTTTACAGTGCGGAAAAATCAAGTCAACCAGATATATACATTGCCATTTAATAAGAAATAAGCTAAATTGTTTATTTAATTTATTTCTCATGCCCGATTATATCATATACTGAAACTTTACTGAAATTTAAAGAATTGAACCAACAACATCATTTTGACATACCATAAAATTTTATTAAACGAATCAATATATGAGTTTTTAAACTTTATACGCATTTATATTTTTATGTTATGAAAAATAACATTAACGATACAGCAGATATTTTTTTAATTAAACTCTTATCAAATGAAGCGGCTAAAAAATAGAATATGAACTGAATAATGTACAAGAAATAATAAAAGATTAACTATTACTTACAGATAATCCATATTATCCATATTATTCCATCAAACCATTAGATTACTAAAAAACGGATCCGATTCAATTCCTACACACGTCGCTTAATGTCACATCAGCACAAATGTCTATTTAGAGATAAGCGCTATTCAGTTTAATAACACCAATATCAGAATCATAACAAGTCCAAGATGATGACAATGTTAAGAGTGAGCACGCAGAAACCAAATATCGCACACTTAACGTACTCAATTCAGAATAGAAAATGCTTCATTTGTTAAACAAAAATAGGAGATTTTTTCTTTCCGTTTAAAAATATTTTCTACTACGATTGTCATGACATATGTGAGTATTGATAAATTTAAAACAGTAATACTCGTACTTCATAATATCGTCATTTAGTTACAAAGTTCAAAGCAATAATTCACGCAACAGTTATATTATCCAGTATACACCGTCGCAAAGAAAAATGTTATGTAAAATTAACGAATACATTTAATACTCACACAAAGCGGCGATTGTCAAACAGCGGGTAAGCCAAGTTTTAATTTCTTGCTTTTTTAAAACTAAAATCAACCTTTTTTACGACGTTCTCATGAGAACAAATTACAGGTCTTCAAGATTTGAACCTATTGTGGAAAATTGAATGCTGGAGAGAATTTTTAATCTCCTTAAAAGAAAAATTCTATTTTTGTACAGTATTTGGAGATTCAATAAAAGCTTTAATATTATCGCTTTCTGACACAGAAATCATGTAAAACTAGGACCACAGAAAACTAACAACTACTCAAAATACAAGAATAAGAAATAATATAGAAAGAACTGATAAAGTCCAAGCAGTTTGATTTATTTTCTGTAATTATTTATTTCTTGGCATTGTCTCTAATGTTTAGTGACAAATTCAGTTTCACATCTACATTATCACTAGCATAATGATCTTTGTTCTTCAGTTTACAACATCAACCCGATTGTTTATTCAATTAAACAAATTAACAAATTATTTTCCACTGACATAATTATTATTTTATTTTTACATAAAGTTTCGAAGACAGAGAGAGCCAATTATAAATGATATAGTCTCATGTCACTTTACCTTACAAAATGGAATTAAAATATAATACAGGATACGATATTATCCTAATATTAGGACTTGCAAATAAACGCTAAACACGTTAGCAAGAAAACAAACAAGAACAGTCAACATCAACTAAAAATATGACATCATTTATAAACATAATAAGTCCCTAGGTGGCGCAGCATGAAGAATTCTTCATCAGCCATCTTCTTTCGGGGGCGTAAACCAACCTATGAATACAAACTGTACTTATTACAAAAAGAAAAAAGACAAAAGATAAAAAAGTTGACAGTATTTAAAAATAGCACAAGTAGCTTTACAGATAAATAAGAGTAATAATAGAGAATTGAGTTGAATTTAAAACATTGATTGTTTGGATTTTGTATAAACGTTTGTATAAAGTAATAAAAATTACTTTAAGTTTAAAATCACGGATTACTGTATTATATGAGCGATATCTCATATGTATTTGCCATCTAAATAGTGCAGCAAGTAATAGATATATTATGAATCACGAGAATGAAGCCAACGATTTAAACGCATTTCTAGATTTAGAAATCTCACAGCTCTGTCAAATTCCCCTTTTTTCCTTCGCAAGGTTCAATTTCCGTGAATTAGCAATATTTCTCTTGGGAGTGGTTACAGCAGCCAAGTGAGATGATCTAACCACTTTACAAATAAGCCTTATAAAAAATACAAAGAGTGAAATGAAGTGCTTAAATACAGGTCTAGGTGACTTCTACAGGCGTTTCGTAAAGTAAATAATAAAGTAAGGAATAAATTATAACGATAATCTTATCACTAAATCTTATTCTCTCCTCAACGTAATCACACAATTATCTGGAGGAGAGAAGGATTTTGCGAGCACAAAGAGATTAAAAAATTATCAATTTAAAAAAAAAAAATTAAATTAAATGTTTAATTCTATTTACCGTTTTTCTCGTGAATCTGTAGAAGAGATTTAAATGACTGTTGAGCTCGCACCATGCTGTACATTGTCTATAATAACAACAATAATAACATTAACAACAATATAAACAACAAAATCAAACAAAACAGTAATAATAACACTAACAACAGTAATAATAACCATAACAACAATAGTAAAAATATTTAATAATAGTACTAGTCATTTTATGTTTTTAATATCCAACCTTAGACATGCCAAACTGTATGCGTGCCTTTCCCTTAACGAGTGTGGCAGCAATCTGTAGAAGCAGTGACTCCAAACTATAAGCACTGCTCCAGCCTTGCTTTGTTAATAGTTCCATACAGATAGCACCTCCTCCGAGCACATAGCCTCCAGACAGCACCGGCTGAATGACTCGAACAAATGGAGGCTCAAAAGGAAATGTATCCTGGAGAAAGAATAAGATGCGGACAGGATAGAGATTGTAATAAACATCGGCTAAATCACACATGATCATTTTAAACTGACTTATATTTTTAACAATGATACGACTGCATATTAAATATATATTTCTTAAATATAATCTGAACTAAAACTAGTATTAAAATAATTTGTTAAGGAGGTGGCTTCTTGTTTATTGGGGCAGGTATAACAAATTTAAATTACAAGTATAATAGACGTTTGACTATAAAATGTAGAATAATATAGAAAACTGAAACAGAATAAAAATGTATTGGATACAATAAAACCTAAAACTTGAAAATTCGTATTTCAACAAGTACTAAACACTAAACTCTAAACCAAGTTTTGAATCAATGTTTCATCAGAAGATAAGTGAAAAATCTACTAAGTGATTAAAAGAAACAATATATTACTAGCATCCGTTATATGTCACAGATTGTTATGTACCTTAAAAGTACAGTTGAGCACGATGTGATCTAAGCCGTCTTTTTTGAGAGTAAGCAGATCAGTGTACAGAGCACTATCGGGGTCAAATCTGAGTGAAAATATATTTTAAAAGATATAACAGAATCTATAAAAATATTAGATTAAGTTTTAAACCACTAACTAACCAGAATTATTTAGAAGTAATTTAAAATATAATAAAAAAATATAATAAAACAAATATAGATATTATAAGGTCCACCTCTTTCCTGAAGCAACGCCTAGCGTTGGCAGTGCAGCGGGGGAATGCAGCGGCAGTGCTGGGAACTTTTGGGACAGTTTCCCAGGATACTTTTTAACTGTTTGAATTTTGAATGTTTAACGTTGTCACCCGAATTTTTTGATTCTATGTTATCTTATTCATTTATTAATTTTATTTATTTATTTATTTATAGTTGTACATTGTTGCTTGTTCATTAACTTTTTTGCTCGCTGTTATATAGATATTGAAGAAGTGCAAATTAAATATAAATTTTAAAAAATCTATTATTTATCAGATTCTAATTATAATAACTCTTCACTGTCTATCAATTGATAGAATGTAAAAGATTTACACACGAAGGTCTATACAAAACAAAACACTTTATCATTAATAAGTCTGACTCGATACATATCATTTCTCAAATGACAAATGCTAAATTCAAACGATCTACATCTTAATGAACAAATGAAAAAGAGAGAGACTGACTTGTAGAGTTTAACGTTCCATTCATAAAGACTATCATTGACTAGATCAATGCTGTAGAAGCCTGAAAAACAAATTAAAAATAATCATTATTGTCATTCAATCATTCCATTTTGCAATAGTTTGTTTTCATTAGAATAAGTTAAAGAGGTGCTTCAATAATCGTAAGATAGAATTACTATTGATAAACTGTTGTATTATGAGTATATATTCACATATCATCCATCCAAAAATTTGTAAAAGATAATTCTTTTAAAAACTTTATCAAATATATTTATAAACATATAAATAATAACCAGAATGTATACATAATATATGGATAAGAATAAGATGAAGTATTCATCAAGCTAACCTTGTTTGAAGCTCTCAGATCTGTAAATATCTTTCAATTCTTTCATTAATCGATCGGTTGCTTGTATAGAACCTCCGATAAATCCCTTCAGAAAATAAATCATCATCGATAGCCATCAAAGACTGACAATATCCATGAATTTTAAATATTACTTAGCAATGTTTAGATATCTATGAATAATAATTAGATTTCCACCACTTAATAATTACTTAATGACAAAATCGAATGTTTAATAAATAATCAAAAATATTTTAATTATTAAATTTGCAAAATTATTTTAAACTGAAATATTAAGATTCAAACATTGAACCATAACACAGCACTTTCAAAAAGTCTTCTTTAAAAGTGACGCAGCAAGCTTATACATAGCTTAAATCAATTTTTATTCAAAAATATAGCTAAACTGTAGCCTTGTTAAATATAAATCATTAGTAAGCTTAGTAAAGAAAAATCTCATTACCCGTTCTTGCCCAGCAATTTGATTCTGCTTAAGCCTTTCTAAAGTTAGTAAATGTTGCGTGTCAATCCCTTCATTGCTGTCTTTCACTCTCTCATCTCTGACAAAACATCAAGCATATTAACTCGTATAAGAAATAATATAATGTTACACATGTTACATTACATATAAAAAAACTAATAAAATCTTAACGTCATAGATTACTGTATATAAATTATGTCTGAAAGACAGTTGCAATTTAAAGCGCCTTACTAAAGGGTGCAACAATTAGCGAGTTTTCAAGGAATTGAACCTGGAGCTGGCGGTTCAGAGTGCAGTTATAAACCACTTTACCAACAAGATTTGATAATAACAAGCAGCTGTTGCCAGTAGATTATTTCAGCAGGTAACGCATAAAAATATCAAAATCTAATAGAATCATGTGTCTAAGTCTCTATAAAAAAAATTGAAACTTCTAAATCCAACAATGTATAAATATTGTAAGATGTTATAAAGAGACTGCATCACAGTGTGTTGATCAGATGTCTCAACAAAAAACTTAATCAATAAGGGTTTATTAAAATTTAACATAAGTCTAAAAAAATAATATTTCTAAGGAACAAAGTAATATATTATCATTTTTAAACAAATGTAAATGAGTAATGCTACTAAAATGTAACTATGCGTTGTCTCTCACTATAAAATTCAACAAGTTAGTTAATTATTAAAAGTCACACTTGGAATCAAATCCTAAACCTTTCAGTTTTGAGTCCAGAATTCATTTCCATCTTATAATGCCATAATATATCAATATACGCAAGAAACTTGCAAAACGCAACACAATGCAATACAATGAAATGCTAACGCACCCCTGGTCACCAAGTTCCATCTCATAGTGAAACTCATCATTAGCTGCTTCATCTTCCTCCTCACCGTCTGACTGTGGCTGGGGAGCAGAGGCGTATGCCTTATTGTAACCCTAATCATATTAGCAGCAAATAAAATAATACTCAACATTTTGAATATATACAACTAGCTTTAAACCCGTCCAAAGACGGGATCAATTCCTTAAAAAACCTAGAATTTGCAAAGTCAGTCATTTAACAAACAATTTGACCCCGATGTGATTTGAACACGCAACCTTCTTATCTGGAGCCAGACGCGCTTTCGCTTAGCCACGCAGTATTCTTGTGCTCGTTTGAAACTTTATCGATTACATCGCTCGCTGTATAGCGCGCTCGGTGATGCAGCGGAAGAGCAAAAATTGATGTCAAATATATAATACAATAAATCATTTACAATAAGACAAAGATAGAAAAAATTATAAAGAAAAGAATATTTGTTCGTTATATAGTTTGTTAGTTGATTAAACAAAAGATATTAGCCTAGGAAGGTTAGCACAAATGTGTTTAGCTGAATTACTGACTTACTTGCAGCTAAATGTTGCCATGTAATCCTAGCTTTGTTTTCTAGTTTATATGCTTATTAGTTTGTATTAAATATACTTGTTCTTAATTCTCTAGCAATGTGAATACAAAAAGATAAGTATTTACTGTCTGTTTCTTTACTGAGTTGCTGATTAAAGAAAATCAAAAAACGAATAATTTTTTATGACAGATATTGTTTCAAATGACAATATAAAAAGTGGCAATTAACAGAAAACAAGTCATAACTAATATAAAATGATAATATAAATGTTATAAACATTTCAAAGATAAATGTATAAATGTTGCAAATAGATTATACAATAGAATCTAAGAGATCAAGCAATGAAATAATAGCTTTCAATGCATGGCAACATTTAGCTGCAAGTAAATCAGTAATTCAGCTTAACACATTTGTGCTAACTTTCCCACGCTAATTTCTTTTGTTTAATCAACTAACAAACTTTATACTGAACAATCAATAAACATACAGTAAGTAAAAATATAACCATGCTACAAATAAATAAAACTACCTGAACATGATAAATTTCAATACTTGCAAAATGTGTAACTGTAAATTTACATACCAAGCTAGCCAGATAGGCGTCTATGACGTTTAATTCGTCAGGTTTTGAAACACCATAAGCTAAACACAGCTCTGTTATCAGAATATGAACTTGCCGACAAATCTGTCATTTAAAAAAAAACAAGATACCTAAAACAGAGGCAAATCAAGACAGAAATACAAATAGCTATCTATTTGTGAATACCTCTCTATTCCTGCTTGCAATAAATGGACAATTTGTTTCTTTGTTTGTTTCTTAATGGCACAGCAGCACAAGAAAGCATTTAGTGCCAGATATTAAAGTCGAAAGTATCATCATGATAATAGAAAATACAAAAAATATCGATATTTTTAAATAATATCTATATTATACAATCAATATTTGATGAAAACATACAATGATCAGACAATTAAAATACAATTAAAAACAGCACAAGTTTATTACAAAAATAAATAGCTGCACAAAACTTTGATACGACTAAAGTTTACTATAACTGTTTACAATAAACATTCTTATTAATTACTTACATAATGAATCATAGAACTTGCGCTATAATCTGAACAAGACTTACGTTATAGTCCGCAGGGGAAGCATCACAAAGCCTCTCAATGACAGAGGAGACCATGGGATCATCTGATTCAGAAAACCAAATAGGAGCAGTCTGGGGATACGTTTCCTAAACAGAAATATTTCAACTGATACACGCAATACATAAACAGAATTCACAAAACATAAACTCAACAAATTATATTTACATATAGAAATTTTCTATATGATTATTATGAATCTAAGAAAGTATAAAATAAAGAAATAATTATATGAATTATATACAGCTACAGTTATATAAATACAATCATATAGATCTTCTTAACAAACGCACAAATTAGGCAGCCTAATATTTTAATTGTAGATATTAGAGTACGAAAATAATTATTAAATAGTAAAAATTAAAAATATGAACAACAACTAAACTCAAAATCACAGAAAAACATACACCATAATTAGCCGTCACTACAATAACATCCCCCGACTGAGTCCCGTGCTGAAAGCAACAAGTCAGTTCATCCACTGTAGCGTGGACGACCTGGAATCTTCCGCTGCCACGAGGGAACGTCGTCTCCAGCAGACGAGTGTCATCCTTGAGACGTGCCAAACAAGCCATACCTACGTCACCTCAGTCTAATGTTGGGCACAAAGTCTTGAGATAAAGCCATAAGTAACAACAGTCCAACCTTAATCCAGGTATTACTATTGTGTACAACTATATGATAGAAAAAAACAAGGAATATTATCAATATGGTTTCTTCATTAATTCCAAGTCTAAAATGCTTGGAAACATCAAGTTTATCGGTTAATATTTACTCATTTTGGAAACGCGAGTGAGCCGTTAGATTTTTGTATAACTTACATTTTATCAAGCCCTCTTTAAATAACTACATTTATCAATTAGAGTTCAAATGGTGCTTATTACAACCTGTTATTTTTCAGAACCAACACAGATGTATCTTCCTATAAGAATAGAACCAAAGTATACTTTTATTCACAAAATATGCATTTATTCACAGAGTATAATCCTTTATACGTAATCCCTTCTAATCTTCGTAATACAATCCCTAGGTACAATCCCATTAGTGCAAATTTGTATTTTAAATACAGTAAAATCTCTTTATATAATCCTAGTGTTTTAAATCCCTTTATATAATATTAGTATACAATGCTTTATATAATAAATATAATATACATCCCTTTATACAATCCCTTTTATTTATTTATACAATGCTTTCTTTATCTAAATAGTCCTATCCCTGCTAATGCATTAAAATTATCATACTACTTAAATTTCTAATATCATCGATACAATCCCTGCAGAATTCCTAATCATTAAATTGAACCAATTTTTAAGCGAATATTGTAAGTAAATAAATAAAAGAGAAAAAACGTAAAAATTCTACAAGTTTTATTGTTATCAATTTAAGCTCCGTTCTAAATTCAACAAACATTTTTTGCATAATCAAACACGTAAGCTGGCGCAGCAGGACGTTTTGTCGCGAGGTGTTGTGTTTAATAGAAGACACAATATAAATATATACATATTTTAAAACAGAACTGTTTAAAACTTAAGTACTATTCATAATGAATATTTTAAATACAGTAAAATTATTCATGTATACTCAATTTTTTTTTTAAATATCGATTATGAATAATACTTAAGTTTAAAACTTAATTATTATTCATAATCAATACTTTAAATACAGAACTGTTTAAAACTTGTGTTTTATTCATAATCAATAAAAACGGTCAAAGAAAACATCACATAAATATCTCATTACTGGATGTTTTTTTCAAGGCAAAATTCAATCAATTCGAGTTCGTCTCCACGCAGTTAAGCAATCACCCAGAAGTTGAAATATGATATTTATGCCATGTTTTATTTTAAAGGTTTTTATTGATTATATTATGAATAGTATAGGCTACTTAAGTTTTCAACAATACTGTATTAAAATATGAATATTTATATTTTTTCTATTTTTTTTTCTATTAAACTTCGCGTCAAAACGTTCCGCGCCGAAAAGGCGGCTCCAAAATGTACCACGCCGAAACGCCGCGGCGCCCAAACGTAACTTACCGTAAGCTGGTGGAGGGATGCCTCACCCCACTTTTGATTTGCTACTGGCATGCGTATACGCCGCGATCACCTCTGTGGCCCCTTGCTTGGTTTGAGATGTAAGAGAAAGCTCATCTCAAGATTTCTATAATGTAAAAAATGTGTTTGTATAATAGTGCTATAACACCCCCCTTGCAGAAAAATATGCGACAACCTTGAAAAAAATAGGCAACAACTTGAAAAAAGGTCATCGCTTAATTAAAGAATCGAAACATGACGTGAAAGCACGACTGAAAGAAATTAAAATGGTAGACTACTGTCGAGATTACTGGTGAAAATCTGACAAATAAAGATAGATCGCACCCCCCCCCCCCTTACAGGATGGCTTGGATCCGTCACTGACATTCCTACCCACCCCCAGTTTAAAAAATTAACAAATTGTTGTATCTGTTACTTCTTGGATTTTTTAACCAACTTCTCCACACTCAAGATCCAGATTCAGATTATGGTTTAGGTGATTTAATTCAAGAAAAAAGAAGTCATCACAAGAAAAAGTGGCTATTCGATGAAATTCTGTCGTTTCTTTGATTTCGAATAACATTACAGTGATAAAAAGAAAGCGAGAGATACAACTAATACTTTTATAACGGATATTTTATATTTTTTTCTGTATTTGAGAATAACTTCTATGGGAGATATGGTTACAAGTCATAATGTAAAATTTCATTTATAAATTTAGTCATATTACTAACACTCTATCTGTCTTCAGCTTATTAAATACACTGTAACACTTATAATTTTAAAACAAAGACTGAGCTGAGAAATGATCGAATAGTATAATGTCTTGTTTAACTGATATTGTCATATTTTCAACCAAAAAAAATATGATGTCCATTTACCATTTTTAATTTACTGGTATGTTTATTTTTATTTGTCATGGATATTCTGTAAATCAATTGTTTATTTTCAAATGCAATGAATATTTATACTATTTTAATGGTAATGATTGCAATTAATATTCTTTATCCCCCGTCCCCTTCCCATTGCTGAAAACACCATACGATATTTGACAAAAATACGACAATGTTGCGATAAACTAATAATAATATCACCAAAAATCAGTCCATTTCAGTTAAAAACTTTTGATTAACAGGTAAGTTTATGACGCAGTCCACAAGCGACTTTACGACAGAAATTTCCATTCCAGACTTGACCATTTGTGTCCGTGTATTCACCACAACCTTCCATTCTGTAATAACAACATAAACATAACTTTTATTTTAGTTTCTAAATTATGCAGTCAGTGATATTTATAGTATATATATACCAAATTCTGGAATATTTATGAAGAATAAATTAATAAAGCTACATTAAATTTTTAATTTACAATTACCATTTAATTAAAATACAGAATATACATGCTAAATCTATACAATAAATACAATAATGATTTATTATACAATATACAGAAAGTTAACAGTTTGAACAAGCATAGCAAATAAAAAGATTGGAACTGTCCCAAAAGTTCCCAGCACTGCAGCCGCATTTCCCCGCTGTACCACCAAAGCAAGTCATTGCTTCAGAAAAGAGGTGGATCTTGGATTTCTGAAACGATAGAGATCCCTCTGCTACACTCATATTTATTAATTAATAAACTGTCTCAACAATAAATCTCACACGTACTTATTATCAGAAAAATTTCCTCTGAAATTGGATCCGTCTGCCCAAGTATACATTCCGTAACCATTAAACTTGTTAGCCAAGAATGAACCCTGATACAGAGCGCCGGAAGGGAACTGAATACATCCTTTCCCACTCATCTGGTCATTGACCCAATGTCCGGTATACGTTATTCCATTAGTGCCTACGTGTGTACCAGTACCTGACCTCTCCACTCCACCACTCGGCAAACGCATCAACTCTCCATCTGCACAAAATGTGTCAGTGCATTGGCATATTTGGTATAATTAACGTACTACGAAAACTCTGCTCAAAGACAAAGACAGAAAGTTCAGTGTAATCTCACTTGCTTACACTATATTGCATCAACTAATAAGTCATACAAGAGCTGACGAATACTTTTATAATATTTCCAGAAATAAGTTAGCATACATTCGATTCATTCAGTACTGTATTAGTAGACTTATAAAAATTAACCCATCGAGCTCTCTAGTCTAATCATAATGTAACTGGATGACTTTGATTATAATACAATGAGATAATATATCGATCCCAGTTTTTTAAAAGGAAGTAAAAACTAAAAACAAAATAAAATTAAAATAAATAATAAAAATGGCAAAAATATATATAGAAGAAATTTACGGAAAACTGAATTTCAAACAACAAATCAATTGTTAAGGATAAAATAAAAAAATTTAAATCTTGAAAAAAAGGGGGCATCTGTGCCATCCCTTCTCAATTATTATATACACTTTAAAACCTAATTTTCCAACAAAAGATAATTATCCAATTTTAATAAAAATTAGATTAAAGATTGAACAAACCATATTTATCTCCATTTGGAAATATATAAACACCAGTTATAGTCTCAGTTTCTTTTTCTACCACTACTTCCTCTTCTTTCTTTTTCTTCTGCTTTTCTAAATAACAACAAAAATCTCTAAAGACCGCAAAAAAATGACAACACAAACAAAAAATTAACAAAAAGAATTAATGAAAAATACCGTCTATAAGTGACTGACGTTAGGATACTAAGGTATTCCATCAAAAAAAATTGTACATACAACAAAAACAAGAAATAAATAAAGTTAATAAGTAAATGACTACAATAAGAATTGAATCCTACAATTATTTACTATTCATATTGATTCACTATTCGTATTATCATATTTATATTAGTTCACTATTCATCTGTCTATACATTTCTTTTCTTTAAAATAACTAATATATAATATAAAAATAATATAAAATATTCCTCTAAACTAGTGTGGATGTATTTTATTCTTGAATTCAATTTATGATATTCTATCTATTTATAAA